>CM062836.1:14820915-14960188 GCA_031772345.1 Himalopsyche anomala | reverse complement strand
TATGTATATCCATATTTTTTTATTTGTAATTTAATAAAAATGTACAGCTTTGAGTTGAGAACATGATTTCTTTTGAATTATTTTTTAGTTTTGTAAGAGTTTGCAATCAAGGTTATCTTATTGATCAAAATAGTGATGGATAATTTCTTCAAGAACCGGTCGGTAAAATACTGCGTAAATTGTATTTTTATATTTTTTGTTACCTTGCAGTAAAATTATTTTTGTCGCTTAAAAGCTATCGTATGTGTCAATCATAAGGATGATTATTTAAAAGTTTATTATTGATGAATAGTTTATCTTTTAATTCATTTAATTTTCATCATTTCCGCAATAATTTTATAAGTCTTTCAAAAAATGTGACGGAAGAAATTTAGCATCACCTTTTAATAAAGAATTTAATAAAATGGGTGAGTTGCAAATCTGGTAGATTGTATTATCGATTTAAAGTGAAATTATAATTTATATAACTAATTTTAAATACACCGTAATGCAGAGAAAAAACGACAAATGAAAGTAATTAAGTGTTTATATTTTCTGTCCGGAAAAAATGGGATTAACATGACAATAATAAAATACGGAAATATGTCAAATAAAAAATGTCGGTTTTTATTACACATGCATTTCCTTCTTGTATATGGCACAATAAAATGTCTTGCTGTAATGAAATACACTTTACATTGCGCTATTCTATTGTAGATTCATAACTTGACCAATAATATTTTACAGTAGTAAATACAATACAATATAATAATACAATTATTATCTATACAATTTCGCAAACACTTTAACTATGGACATGTTACAGAGTGCCGCACGACTGGTCAGAAAAATTTAATCATTTTATTATACTAAATCGTTCGTTGTAGCGAACTTGTCCGATTATGTATTATTCAATTATTTATGATATCGCGTCAATGGATAGTATTTAAGTTACTGTCCGTCGGAAGAGCCAGCATGTTGCATGTGTTCGGAATATTAACGTAAACTGTCAGATAGCTTGATTTAAAGTGTAATTGCAGTAGACGTTGTAATCCTGTTTTTAATACATGTCATAGAATCTTTTGCCAAACGCTTCCTGCCTATTTCCTCACGACTGCGTTTCGAATTTTGAAATAGACTGACAAGTTACTCGCAGATTTTGACATTTGAAATAAACCGTCGTTTCAAACATTGTAGCATACATATGTACATATTTACTACCGGTTATTTCGATGTCAGTTCCGTGGCCGAGTAAAATGAACACATTTATAAATTCATGAATTTCTATATTTTTTCAGTTGTTCACCTCCAATATGATCACGAAAAAGAAACGTAGTAAGAGGAATTAGTTGACTTTTAACTAATCTTTTTCTTTAACACTTTGCACTCTCACTAGATTTACTCAATACCAATAGACTACTCTGGGTCCAGATTTTACCCATATTACCAGCACATTGAATACGGTTTTGAACAAAAAGTCAAACGTATTTTTGAGACAATCTGTGAAGCTCCAATGGTGACCATAATGACGCGTATCATATTTGGGATAATTTTCTTCGAAAACATTATTAAATTCCACTAATTTGAGCTAAAATATTCACTAAGCCAGGGTTTCCCAAACATTTTCTGCAATGGAACACTTATCTTATTTTTTAGGTTGGGCAATTAATAATAGTAAAAAAAATGTATTATTAAAACACTTATTATGTGTTTAGTAATTATTTTGAAGACATCATATATTATATCACATAAAAATGTAAGCGTACTTTGATACTTGAACAATTGAGCAGTTTAAATCGACCATTACTCGCCTTTCAATATGAAGTTGATTTTTAAATGAGTCAAGATTTTTGATCGATGTGTTACAGCGTATAAAACCATTCCAAATTCCCGCGGAACACCTACTTGGGTTTCATGGAACACCAGTGTTGCGTGGAACATAGTTTGGGAAGCCCTGCACGAAGCTATCACGGATTGTAAAATAAACCATTCTTGTATTATTTAAGGCTCGCTATTGGGAGTATACACTGTATGAATAACAGCGCAAAAACATTTTTTTAAAGAACTGTTTAATGAGAGCTTACGAATGCATAAATTTGGCACACGAACTTGCCCAGACTTTTTATTAACCCATGAATGACTATAGAGATTAAGTAACAATGATTGATTTTTCAATCAATTTTTGAATCTTGAATCACCCACCCCTTACCTGGTCAATAAAATACAACAAAGAAAGAGCGATTATCTTACTACTAAATAATACCTAAGCCATGCTTAATTTTTAGCCCTCTTTGAAGAATGGGGTTGGGTTACTACTGTCCTACAACTGATTCTCATAAAAAGTTAGATTGATGTGTTCTAATATTTATCCATAATATACTATATCATAGTCGATAATGAGAGCGGACTGGGTCAAATAACATAAATTATGCTATCTTGACTACCTAATATGTTTTAAATTTTCAATCAAATTATTTATGTCATCAAATCGGCTACGTGGTCAGTGGTCCACGGGCTTGAATCCTAGAACGGATAGATTTTATTATTTGATTTATAGAATTCTGTTAAAAAGCATGGATGAATGTGATGTCCTAAATTCCCTCCCATCTATCCTATCCTGAAAACGGGCGTACCGAGAGACTTAGCTAACCACTAGTCCTGTCCTAATCCTATCATTCTATCCCTACTCTCTTCGATAAAAGAGAGGATGAGCAACTGATAAACAAGCAGTTATATTAGAAACACTTACGTTGAGGTAAAATCCATTAGGAGAACATATGCTGGACATGGTTTAAAAAAAGATCATTTGAACTCAACACAACGATGACAAATATATATCATAGGGTTGCATTGAATCTTTTGATATGGTGATTATAAATTGCATCATAAACAATATGTTATTAAGAGTAGTACATTACACAAACGTGAGTTACATAACACTCGCATGGTACAAATTGTTGGCAACCAAAGACATTCTTAATAGATCTTGTCGATAGTAATTATTGACGTATGTGATGAGCTGATCATGAATGCGCACCAATAAAATGCCGAGAATGCAGTTACATAAATTGAAACTATATTAACGCGTAAGGTTGTTTTGGCATCTGCATTTAAGGCACGTAGGAGAAATCGAGCAATATTTTTTTCCTACACTGTTTGTGTAGGAAATATGTAGTCTTGACTATTTTGTAAAATAATAACATTTTTTTACGATGGCAATGAAATAATAATAAAAAATAACAGCTGCTTTCTGTATTTTTGAAATTATTTACTTGTTCGTACAGTCTGCACAGTCGAACTTGAATATTAATAGATTAAATTCGAATTCATAAAACACATATTAAACGAAAAGCAATAATTATGAAATGTATTATTGTAGAAGCATTTAGCACACGGGTTCCCAACCTATGGGTCACCAACTTTTTTCGATTTTGGATTTGAACAACAAAACTTAAACTAGAGTCAACTAAAATTACCTTATTGAAAAAAAAATGCCCTTTTCAATTGCATCGGGGCCGCGGGTCACATGGCTTTTATAAAAAGGGGTCGCCACCCGAAAAATATTGGAAACCTATGGACTTTAATTGCATCTGCACGATGCAATTAAAGAATTCGTAATTTTCATGTAAAATACACTGAGAAAAAAATGCTAGTTTTTATTTGATAAACGTTAAATATTGTATTTGTGATCTCAATAATTTACAGTTAAGAAATTCAAATTCTCATTACACTCGTCATAATAAATTCCCTGCATTAAATACAATATGAAAAAATCATCATCTGGATTATTTAATGTATATTTTTTCAGGTGATTTTCATTTTGTTGATGATAATTCTAGTGGAAGAACTGTATCATTGCGATCATTAATATGGATACATGTTATATTCAAAAAAATAAAAATATGTTTTAAATTAAATAATTTAAATATTGGACAGAAGTGATTGTTGTGTCTTTTCTCCTCGAGTTAATGTCGAATGAGTTTGAAAATTTTCATCCAGAAACAAAGTCGAATGGGCTATTATAAGCAGGGCGAAAAAAGACGATTAGGAATGCATTTTTTTTTTTCATTCATTTCATTTTAACTTATATATGCTTGTATATACGTACATATACCATAAGATCATCTTTATTCACATTAGCATGCAGAGGCAACACTATAGATTATTTTGTTTTGAATATTCATCATTAAAAATATTTTTTTTAAATGGGTCCATGTCGTAAGACTTTTCCGACTTCGGTCAAAACCCCCGACGCCACGACTCCCGACTCCCGACTCCACAGCTCTGATTATAAGCCGTGATACTAAATATATTTTTAAATTTAGTTAACCATATTAAACAAAAAAATATTGCAGTGTATAATTGTTTCGTTAAATCAAGACATTTTCCCGTTTTCCAAAAAATAATTTAAGAAACAAAACATTGTATGGTAAGTTATTGGAGTCTTGATTGATACCAAATACATTTTTTTTCTTCAAACATAAAACTTTAAAAAGTTAAAAAATAATAGATAATAAACAAGTCGATCTTAACATTTAGAACAGCCAAGGAAACGTGTAGGAAGATTCTTTCATATATTATTCTATTATTTGATTCTCTTCTCAGTATTCCGCTGAATGGAAAAGTTGATTATTTATGATTTCAAAATCGTGCTGTGTGTTGGAAAAATTACTTCCAACGCAATCACTGAAGTGCATTTATGAATACTTCGAAGCTATTACAAAATAAAAATGATCATGATTTTGACCACTAACAAGATGTATTCAGTAATATCAATGAATAATAACTGTTTTTTTGGTATTATTTTCCTAAAAAATGCAACGCAATACTCTGAAGGCGGATTTAGAACATCAAATTCTAAATGCAGCTATTTTATTCACGGCCATACTAAATTGGGTGCATTTATCATCTCCATTGAATGAAATTACGGCTGCATTGTACAAAAAAAAGATATTTGCATTTTAAAAATTGATATTTTTAATTATCAAACCTTGATGAGATGATGTTTATGTTCTTTTTGTTGTCCAAAATTATTTCGAGAGTTATAATGCTTCGTAATCTACATGAATTATCAATTTCATTGATTCCAACGTTTATTTTTTTGATATATACCTATCTGCAAATTGATTTACTAAAAAAAATACATTGTTTTTGTGGGTGTTTGTAAATTTTCTAGTAGAAAAAGTGTAGCATGTTGCCAAGCATGTATCTAAAAAGATCACTTAATATATTGCTAATACTTACCACTCGAAGAAAAGCTACTTTACGGTATTTTCCTATGCTTATTATGAAACTCTAACACCTTCATACTATCCGCTGGGATTTACTCAATCGAAAGTGCATCCGTTAAGTATACATATGTAAATGTTATAAATTGTGTATACAGTATGCAAAGACTTCATTGGAGTATTATGACTACGGTAATAGGAGTATTTTGATCACCTATCTGACATTTTTAATGACTTCGTTTCAAATCGTTTGATTGAGGATATTTCGCAAAAGGTCATTTGCACGGATAGGAACTTTTTAATTAAGAAATCTTTAACATTGTCTACTGCCGCTTGATTAATAAGAAGATTAATAAGAATCATCATAGACAATATTAATATACATGCTGCAGACACGTTATGCTCAGTCAATTATTCACCATTATATTTTAAACATTTCTAATATGCAATGCTACGGAAAACCTTGTGCACTATTTATTCAGGTAATTCAAGGAGTTATGTATGAATAACCAATCAGAATTACCACAAAATTTAGATGAAAAAATATCTTCCATTTTAACATTAGAGCCGTAAATATAATACGATTCGAATATAAGAGCTAAATAAATTTACGACTTCCGAAATTATTTAATTGAAACCATTTAAAGAAAAGATGAAGTTATTGACACCACTTTTTCGATTATTCGATCTGTAATCTCGTAGTATTTTGAAGTGCGGTAAGAGAATAGTTACACATTTGTAATGATTAATAATTACACTGTGTGATGGCATGTATAGAGTACTTCTGTATACAAACATATATTATTTATGATATCACCTAAAAATATTAAATTTCTTCATCAAAATCTTCCTGTTAACTTTACCTGTCCATATGTTATACTTAAATAATAATAAAACACAAATTCACAGCGATTTTACTGTTAATCAATTCATTTTATTTTATATTTATTTTCATATGGAGAACGTGGATTTCGATTGGAGATTAAAAGAGTAGTTTATTTTCGACGGATACTGGTTAAGTCAGTCGGTCGAATTCTCGCTCTCTAAATCGATATAATAAATAAATGATTGAATTCAATGACGTTCACTACCAATTTTATTGTTTGTCGAGAGAAATTATTATTAAAAAGTATAAAAAAACCATTTTACATACCTAGTACTTATTGTTGTAATATTTTCAAGATCATTTTTGATCCGTGAGTTGAAATTACTGGATTATACTAATAATTGATATGAATTATACATAAATCAAATTGATTATGTGAGACGCATGTTTCGCCTCTTCGTGAAGTTTTGACTAAATCAATTATTTTTTTTTATCAACAGTGCTTTCCCATCAAATCACCACTGAATTCATCGAATATAATATTAAAATTCATGCTTTACTTGAAAAACGAATACTTCATTCGTTAATTGATATTCTTAACGGATAATATAGGAATCATACTATACCAATACGGTTAGCAAGGTTATGATAATAATCTAATTCAGATATTGCAGCTCACTTTCTGAGCGAAACCAATCATAATAATTATTGTGCAAAACGTGGTATTTTCATAAATAAGTTTAAAAAAAATGATACTACATTATATTCCTGACTATACAGGAATTCTACAAAGAACGTAGATAAGTCGAAAATTGACTATTCATACTAAATGTGTTCATAGTCGCTAGCGTGTCATTGGATTCAATTTTTGTATTACGTAGTCAGTAAATAGCTATATTATTTTTATTCGTATTAATTAAAAAAGATACATCTATATTATAATTAAAGGAAACGGTTTGATTAAATCCAAGTTATACGTAATAAATAAGGCATCCGCAAGTAGTTTGATTACTATTTTTGATTCATTGCTTGACATTCAAGTACTAATTTTTCATAGCTTCTTAATATACACTTTTTTCTTATTGATAATCTGCGGATGAGAGCTATTATGTTGGCCTTGATTTGATTAGGAATTTTAAATATCAAGCAACACATTTCGATGAGCCATATTATTTATTAATTCCGGTTAGCATAGATCTCAATATCCTGTAAAAAAATATGCCGTGAGAAGTTTTAAAGTCTCCAAATCAACGCATGTCAAAACAACGACAGACGCTTCGCGGGAGTTCCAATTTCAAAAATCCCTTGCCCTCCTCTTTTATGATTGCCATGTTTTAGTTTATTATTTTCCCAATAAAATACTTACAGATTTTTGATAATTCGTTTATTGTTAGTATTATGATAATCGAAATCGCATTGTGATTGATTCAAGTATTTAAAACTAGTGTAATGTTTATCATTGTTTAATTTTTATGATGATACAACAACGGAATATGAAACAGAATGTTTCTATTGTGAATTGAAAATCTATTCATTTTAAGATTACTATTGACAACGAAAAAAAGATCCTTGAATTTTATAACAATATTTACTAAATTGTGAGACGGATTGGTGTTTTTTTTAAATATATATTTCAATTGTTTCACTGCATTTGAAAAAAAATAATTATTTTAGATTGTATTTTAGAAGTCTTAAGGAGTAAACGGCAACTATGTATGTAGATACGAAATTATCTCCCGTGGTGTTGCTATTTGTTTTATTTAAGTAATTTTTATCTACCGCTTTAAGATATACATAATAAAAAAATTCAGTTTATTATATTATATACTATTAATATATTATAAAATAAAACATGTGTTATACCTACGCTTCGTCACATGAAAGGAAACTCAGAAAGATAAATATTTTCTCCACAATAGTTTTCATCGTACTATTTATTGCAAATAGGAATTTAGATAAATGTTATGTATGCTATCCTTTTTTGTATGATTGGAGAAAGATTTTTCATTCAAAATACTGTAAACATTTTTCTGAAACATCGCATACAACGTATCTTTTTGAATATTATTTATTTCCTCGATATATACAATATAAGTTTAACATTACTACGTAAATGATTTTTTTTTTCATAAAAATACAGTTTCTGTTTAATATAAATAAAAAAAAATAAATAATAATCACTTGCGACTAGTATTAATCCCTTCTTACTATTTCATCAATATCCTCGAACGGCTTGGATCATTATTCAGACGGTATAAAATTATCACCAGCTTAAAAATATCGAAAAGATATGACAAGGAAAGCTATTTAGACGCGTTGGGTTAAAGTGCATCTTTGTGAAGTTGGGAACGCAACCTTTGCCGGTCGGGACGGCCACTCCTTCAATGCCTTCGTCATGAAGAACCTACTCTCTATAACAGCAGATCTGTTCATTTCTCTAGGTTATTCGTGCTTACTTTGTGACAAAGTTAATCTACAGGTGGCGCAGAAATCAGTCAGTTGCTATATTAACAACATTGTTATTACTATTCTAAATTCAAAATGCCTGAAACAAAAGATGAAATTGATGTTTATACTCTAACCTCTATTATCTATTGTTTAGACGTCGATATATAACATACACTGACACGTCAATTTTCATTTTTTTCATCAGTTTTAATAATTTAACGTTACATTTCTTGGACGAATGTGCCGTTGTTAAATGTTTTTAACTTGATAATTTCATACACTTCGTATCGTAGTTATTCTGACACAAAAAACAGATGTTTTGAGTAAATCTGTGTTGAATTTTTTGTTTTCGTCACAAACAAAAAAACAATGAGTTACTCAGCAATCGTAAAATTAACAGTGAACAGTGAACGCATGTGAAAGGATTTTAATTAAAAATTATTTTTCATTTACAATAAAACTGTGTCACTTGCATTTTAGTATAATAGTATAAGTGTTTGTTAGAATATAATATAATTTAATTTTTAATGAATTGATATTGTACTTTTACAATCTTATTTAAAATTTCTCATAATGGCTCATCTTTCGTTGCCTGGCTCTTAAGAAACTAAGTGAAAAACATGTTTTATAAAAATATACGTTCAGGGTATTTACCGTCTATCAAAGGACGGTAAGTTTTTAAACGTGTTTTTTTCTCTTGGTTCTTTAAAGGCCAGTAATATATCGGAAGTATTTTTTAGCACCGTAGGGAAAGTGTTAAAGTAACTTTAAGTAACTTTTTAGATATAAGTAATGTAATATGATACTAAACTTCTTTTTACTTGTTTTTATAGTAGTTGAACAACAAAAAAATGTTAAAATTTTCTATGGATTCGGCGGCCACTTTATAAATGTTAATTTCTGAGACAATGTGTACATTCTATAATTAATTAATACATGAACTAAGTGTACACCTTATCTATAATAGAGATATAAATGAAAATCAACGATAAGGTTAGAATAGTCTGTAATATGAATATAATATATTCATTAATTGCTCGTGGTTTGTGTACCGAGTGATTTTTCGATTTGTAATAAAATATATAATATACAGACTAATTCTAAGTAGAATGGTATAACAAATGCAAATGCGCTTACAGAAGCTCGTATAAGTAGCATTACATCACTTTGTATTGCATTGGATGAAAAGCGAATGGTTGTGAAGTCTTTTCGTTCTACCACCATATACTATATAACATACAAAGACAATCAATTTTCTAAAAGGATATTTTTTAAAAACTAAACAGCCAAATCGATTTCACTCTGTTTACTAAGCATTTTTAACTTAGCAGGAGTATGTGACCGTCATCATCGTTATACTTAAATAAATTTCAAAATTTAACAATTTGTCGTTAAATTTCTACAAAGACGTATCTCAAAAAGTACAAGTTTTCAGGTGACACATAAATGTACTTTATTCTATCGCTATAAAACACCACTGGAATGGTTTTGTTCTCAATATCTGTGATGAAGTTAAAAAAAGGCAGGAAGCAAAGACGTTTCCATTCATGCCACCCTCTCTTTCATTCCAAACGTGGCACATTTATTATTATTTGTCAAATTATTTTTTTGCCATCGTTTTTATATTAGATTAAATAAAGCATAAAATAAAAGATATTTACGAATTAATGTAATATGTGTGTATTGGAATTCTGAATTCATTACATAAAAAAACTTAATACAAACAAAAATTGAGATACGTGTTTGTAGAAAATTAGCAACAAAGTGGTATTCTATAGTTATTTTAGAATGGCTATAGTTATTGAGAATTTTATAAACAATCCGCAACAATGTCAAACGATCCTATGAAAGTTCTTTTTAATTTAAAATGATATTTGATAACTTTGTTAATCGACTTATTGTGTTACAAATTGTAACACGTCTTTCTCCCCTCTAAGATGCATTAGACAGAATATCACAAGCTTTACGAATAAATTAAAAGTAGATGAAGTAATAAAATAAATAAATATCGGGGTCTTATCATTTTCTACTGGACGCAGGGAGATACGTGGTGAGATACAAACATTAGTGGTACTCAAAATTGATTTCTTATTCGTCGGTATACTGACAGAAAACGTTAAGTCGAAAAACCTTGTTTTGAGATAATCGTGATTTTCGATAATCATGAAACTTTACATCTGTACTTATACACATAACTATAAATTATCATTACAAACACTTTACGAAGTTCTATAACGTTTAACGAATTCGATCCACATATTCAAAAGCATTAAATTATTTATAGTTTTTTTACTTGATGTAGAACTTGATTTTCAAATTATGTAAACATACACAGAATAAGGTTAAATTGTTTTTTCAGAGAATAAAGCGTGATAAAATCTATCAATCTGCATTCATAACTCAATACAGCCGGTTTTTTACTTGTCTTCTTTCAGTAAAGTGAAGATATAGATATACAAAGGTACGGTCAAACCCAATGAAAATAAATTCACTTTTTATTAATTAATTATGACAATAATATCCTAGAATTTCATTAAAAATCTGCAAAAATTAGATGTACCTCTACAGTAAAGATGAAATCTTGTTTCTAAATTATCTCAAAACTATTCTTTCTGAGTTGTAACACTTACCGAGGTATCAATATGTACAAAATATAATAATCTCACTAGAGCGAAACCATTATTTCTGCTTTGCTTTATTTTAATGGCATTGAATCATTTTCGTACCAACCTGATGACATTAATTAACAGATCCAAGTTCATAACTCAGTTTGAAGATGAAGTGAAATGCATATTATAGAGAAGAGAGAGACGGTAGAAAGTTATAATGGCAAGGTGATCGATACATTTATGAATTATATCAGTAAACTTACTGCTATGTTTTATGATTACTAGTTTCTTTACGAAATGCGTTGATCTGACATTTTATTGTCATTATTTTTGTAAAAAACTACGCTAGCGTATGAAAGATTTTACTAGTCTATGGATTTTGACAAATAGATGTCGATACTTCAGTTCGAAAATCGAACACAATTTAAATACCGTATTATTTAAAAAAATATATATAATAGTGTTGCCAGACAAAAAAATACAATGCGTATAGCTGTGAAAGAAATGTGTAGACAAATATTTTAAAATCACATTTAAAGACCTACTCAATACCAAACAAGTTGTTATTGAAATGTAAAATATAAAACATTGTGTCTATAGCATAATCGTCTTTTGTATAAACTTGTTATTCCCGACGATTGCTTTCAGAACCCTACAAAATAAAAATACTTTTCGCATTCTAGTCGGGATACTTGACCACTGCTAGAAGTTAAACTTGTTTTTTAGAAAAAATAAGCAGATACAGTGTAAATGTATTCAATTAGTAATGCAACAATAACGATCTTTTTCAATTTAAGTTGTGATAATATAATTAAATTCTAATTCTAAAAAAAAACCATTTCTTTAGTTGTAAAGAAATAAATTAAATTTCGTCAATACTGCTTAACCAAAGAGACTTCAATGACAATGTAGTTTTTTAAATTATATAGTTCTTTAACTAATGATTTTTCTAAATCAGCGAAAAACAAGGAACCCCTAAAAGACATTTAATATTTTGACACTATCACTGTAAACATATTCTTCCCAAATTCTGTTGTGTATTTTTATTAAGCCCAGATACAGTTTATGGAGTAACCAGTGGTATAAATAAACCTTGTTTGGGAATCACTGCCTTAACTTTTATAATAATTCAAATCTGAAAAGAAACCGCTTTTTTAATGTTTTAAATTTCTAACAGTTTTATTATTAAATAGTTTAATTTATTCTTTTAATATTTATAAAGCTAGCTATCCTCATGTTGAAATGTTGTTTGACATTTCTCATTCACGTCATGTTCTTAGTTTGAATTATACTTTCCAATGAAGAAAACTAGGCGAATTATCGTGTATCGAAAGCCAACAATCAGGTCGTTAATAATTATTTATAAGGAAAAGTTTGTTATGTAAGTATTTAAATCAATACAAATACTATCTCACGATCGATATTACGCCAATATTCACCTGTTTCACAGAACTCAAGATATTTAAAGTAAAGCATAAGGAACAAAAACAGCAAAATAAAGTAACGAATGGACATGCTACGTATAATATGTAAATAAGTGCTCTAAATACTATGTTGCATCTTGCATTCAAGTCGCAGCAAGAATGCATTATCATTAAATTTAATCCGATCTCTTTACAAATGCAAGACCATTTTGCCTAAACTTCGTAATGTAGTATATACATTTTATTAAAAAAGAAATCTTAGCAAAAGTGTACGGAAACTATAAAAACTTATAAAGACAGCAAGATCAAATATCCAACTGATTAATTTGTCAATAAAACAAAAAAAAAACATCAACGTTGTTTTTATGATTACTAATACTGTGGTCAACGTTGTTGTCTTTAGTGACGGATCTCATGGGTTAATGTGACAGTACGGACACCATTTTTAATCGATTTCTGTTAAAAGACATGGCTGTTTATGATGTTTAATTCCACCTTTCCTCTCCTAGCCAACTATCCCTACTCTCTACTAAAAGCTTCTGTTGAGAATCTTCCATTAGGGGGCCGTTTTCTCTACATTTGGAGCGGTCATGGAATAAAGAAAAAGTAATAACCGACTGAAAATAAAAAGGTCCACAAGCCATCGGTAGAGTGCGGTCAACTTTTCGGCCATTTCTCATCTAAAATAAGTTTTCTGTACTGAAAAAAGTCACATGGGAGTTTATTTCAGTAAAAAGAGCAACAATATCACTCGACACTTTTCGTCAGTTTTCAATTAAATGCCCTTCAGTTGCGAACATGTATTGTTTACAATTCACTCGGGGAGTGATACGTTTTAAGCAGTGGTAGAATGGTAAATTGTACTATGCAATAGCGGCAAAATGAATGGATGTAGGTTGTAAATAATTGACCTAACTTAACAAATTCCCACGTGATGTTTTTATTCTATACATGCAACGAATGTGTCTCGACTCTGAGTGGGGTCTATTCAAAACACTAGATGGTTTAGATAATTATATTAAAATGTAGCGCGTACCAATCTTTTTGCATTGTATTGCAACAGGGGTGGCCATACCCAGGGACGTCTCGTGGGTATAAAAGACTAAGCAGTTGCCTAGGGGCGGCAAGTCTTAGGAAGCGGAAAATTATCACAGTTTTTTTTAAATGACTGAATATTTTTGACACACGAATTTGGCTTAGAATAAATATGATGCATCAATGTCTTCGATAAAAAAACATTTTCAATAGTAATAATACTATGACCAATAAACAGTAGCTTCATTTATCGCAAAAATCTTCTTTAAATATGAGATTTATTGATCTTAGCACTGAAGGCAGCAGATAAGGTAATTTCAAAAAAATATTTAGAAAAATAGTAAAAGCCCTATTTTAATCTCTGCCTAGGGGTGGCACATAGCCTCGGAACGTCACTGCTCATACTTTATTTTTAGGAGCGACTGATTGATAAATTGAATGAAGGCTCCGAACATTATTTTCAATCATTTCTGTTTAACTTACTTTGTATGTAAACTATCAGACCATTCTAGTTACTACAATAATTCTAGTAAATATTCATCATTTCACCAATCAATATGATGCATAAACTAATGACTTCTTATAATAAAATTAAACAGCCAATATTGACTTTTCCGACATTGGCTTGACAGCTCTGGTTTATACAATCATTTAATCGGAACGAAATAAATATAGAAAAATCTTCTAATCATTCTAATTTATGGACCCTTATTATTAGGTGTGGTTGGTGTCCTTTTTATATGTCCGGGGCTTGGCGCGAGAAAAGAAGAGCGGGAGGTTTGAGCAAAAATACCATCTGTGGCCAAAAATAAATCGACCAAAAAATAATATCAAGAAAGAAAAATAGAGCAAGAATTCTTCTCTTTGTATAATATGAAATACACCAGTCATTCAGTCAGTTTATGTAAATCTTTACGTTAAACTCCGATAGCAACGTTAATATGTGATTCATATATTGACAACCCATTAGTACTTTATGACTTATCTATAGCGGATTTCGACAGCTGAACGTCGAAAAGTTTTGACTTTTTCAACAAAAAATAGAAAAATAAAGTTCCGCGATCGACGCACTGACCATCCCTGGTATGTAATATGTTGTTTATAATCGCATAAATAGAGTACGCAAGTTTTGTTGGCGCAATTTATCATTGACTTTCATCAATAAATTTATAGACACAAATCAGGCGGTTTGGATCTGTAACGCGCTTTTGAAACATTAATGCGACTGGGCGGCCAAGCATCCGCCTCACGTTCATAAAAAAAATAAAAGAAATAACTAAACTGATAAATTCACTAATAGAAAGTGATAACAATAGATGGCACTAAATAACGATCCTATCGCCAATTTCAAACTATCTCGGAAAATTTATGTAGCGAAAAAATGACATAATATATTCAAAAATACTGCGGCTTATCAGTAGAACGAGGGACTTCAAAGTAAAATAAAGTTGTATTCATAATAAAAATATTATTAAATATGAAGTGACTTCTGACTGAATATTTCATAGTATTTTTCAAAAAATTCACTTATTTTTATAAATTACTAGCTGGCCCGACGAACTTCGTACCGCCTCAGGATCAATAAATGTTGTGTTAATTTATTGCATGAATTAAATTCAGTTTGAATGAATACTCAAAATGAATTAAGTTCAATAAATGGGCAAAATTCAAAATGAAAAGTATTTAAATTACATTGAAATGATGTAATTCACGTGGCACATTCGATAGATTTCAAGGAATGCAGTAGATCAACGATTTGATTTTGAATTGTGAAGTTTAAATGATCCACATCTTTGTTTTTAGCCGCAAGAATTGCTCGTTCAATCAACCAATTGTGATTTTTGTGATTAGATGTTTGGGAACATTTTGTTGATGAAGCCGTCCTTCGTTGAGACGAAATTGCGAAAATTCGGCGGAATCGAAATCAATCCGTTCGATTCGTCAACAGGAACACGGCCGTTACCGACGATAGTCAGCAATTGCTTGGAGAAATCTTCGGCAGATGGATCGTTTAGAAATGTAACTCGCATGTTTGTCGTCAGCAGAGGCAAGCGTTTATTTCATCGGCAACGGTCAATCTTGGAATGACTGGTAGTGTTTGGCAGAAATCGCCAGATAGTAGAATCATTGCGCCTGCAAAACATCTTGAGTCACTGCGCAGATCTTTCATAGTTCGGTTGAGTGCTTCCAATGCGCGTTTGTGTGCCATTGTGCATTCATCCCAGTTGATGATTTTACTCGCTTCCAAAACTTCGGCCATTGCTGAGTGTTTCGCAATATTGCATGTCGGTTTTTCAGTCGTTTGGAGGTTTAACGGAAATTTCAACGCTGATTGAGCCGTTCGGCATGCTTTTATCAACGTAGCCGCTATTCCAGAAGAAGAAACTGCTACAACAATTTCGGATCTCGCACGAACAGTAGCCATAATCAATGACATGAGGAATATCTCCCCAGTTCCACCGGGCGCGTCAAGGCAAAATAAGCCACCATTTCCATCATAAATTGCATTCATTAACGTATCGTACACTTCCCTCTATTGTGGGTTCAACAGTGGTAAATTCGTTTGAACTGATTGGTTCAATGCATCTCGAAAATATTCACGTTCATGTTCCAATTTTCGATTGAAAGCGTCGTTCATTCCACGATCTGGCGTTGGCATTCCTAACTTGACTAACAAACTGCCGCACATGAGGTAACACATGTCTTCGATCTAAAGCAAAGCCTGGTTATGTATCTCTTCATTCATCTCGAGATCGGGATTCCCTGAACTGACACGAATTTGATGTAAAATGTCTTCTGACATGTCATCCTTGTACCTTGTTCCACAGTTCACATGGATTCGATGGAAAGCATGTCAAAATAATGATAGAAAATTATGTGCGTATCTGATTTGGAGATTCAGAAAGAATTTCCAAGTCAGAAAACATAACCTCATTTCAATATTATCCGATTTTCTTTCGTTTTCATTTCATATCATCGATTTTTTTATTCTAATCCATACTCTAAATTAAAAATTATTTAAAAGTCGATCGTGTCAGTGCCATCTAGTGTCATCTATCTGAACCCAGCATAAAACAAAATGTTCATTATTTGAAAACTCTATGAGAATATTAATTTTCTTTATAATTTCTTTTCCGTGATATTTTTCCGATGTTTTAATGCTTATTCTGCTATTCTAGCCGGAGAGGAATTTAATAAATCAAAGATCATTGAAATCCGTGCAGCAATTCTCGAGATATACGTGGTGTAAATAACCCCGCTTTGTTTTATGTATATAGATTATTTTGTCAATTAAACACCAGTTTAGACGTGTCCGTGCATTTCAAGTTTTTGTATAATTCATAATTTGCATATGGCCCAAAATCATCAAAACACTTTTTTGCGCATGTGTGGGTTACGCCCTTCTTGCTTTCCATAGTCGATATAATTGTTGACAAAATATAAAAAAGAAATTGTACAATTTTCGTTGAACTTCATAAAAATAGTCAATTGAAACTTTCTTTGTTAATAATTTCGCATTCGACATTATATAAGAGAAAAACCGTTTAATTAAATATAGAATGCTTTTCCATCAAGTATTGACAGTGGACACAGGAATTACGTACGTAGCAGTATGCATTTAAAAATAACCATAAAGTAATGGCTTACTAACGTTATGTAATATAATTCACAATGTACTTTTGCTGTCAAATATCACGAAATATTTTTTTGACGTTCTATATATAAATAGTATAGTATTAATTGAAGTGAAAAGAGTACAGTTTCTAATTCCAAATAAAACTAATCTAAGAACATTGAATAAATAACAAACAAACAATCACACCTAATGCACGAAACACATTTAAATGTAATGTCAATATTTAGACCAGAGATTTGACAGATATGAAATCGAAACAATCGAACACAATCGAACATCAAATTTGAATTGTCAATTCGATACAAACGTTCGTGCAAACATCGTAATATTGTTGTCAAAAAATGTATCATACCTAATTATAAACATAACCTCATTTCAATAGTATTCGATTTTCTTTCGTTTTCATTTCATATCATCGATTATACTCTAAATTCAAAATTATTTAAAAGTCTATCGTATAAATACAGTGCCATCTAGTGTCATCTACCTGAACCGAGCATAAAACAACATGTCATTATTTGACCTATTCCTCATTTGAAAATTTTGTTCTGTATGAGAGATTAATTTTCTTCATAATTTATTTTCCGTGATATTTTTCCGATGTTTTAATGCTTATTCTGCTATTCTAGGTAAATAAGAATTTTATAAATCAAATATCATTGAAATCCTTGCAGTAATTCTCGAGATATACGTGGTGTAACTAACCCCACTTTGTTTTATATATATAGATATATATTTAATCCATGTCCGCTCCCAATGTAGAGCATATGGACTCCTAATGGAGTTTATCTCAACAAAAGTGTTTATACGAGAAATGCTTGTTACTCAGTTGCTCAACCTCTCTTTTTCCAAAGAATGTAGGAATATAAGGAAAGGGTTAGGATAAGACTAGTGGTTAGCTAATCGCTCTCGATACGCCCTGTACATAGGATAGGGTGGGAGGGGGGAATTCAAGACATCACATACATCCATGCGATCCAAATCGATTGAAAAATCAATTTATAAAACTGCCCGTACTGGGATTCGAACCCGTGACCTCCGTAGCGGTAGTCAACGACGTTGACCACTCGACCACACAGGCGGTTAAAAATAATAATACAAAAATGATTTATCGTGAATTTTTAATATTCCGATTGTGTACCATCAAAGCTTTCGTCCCTGATAGGATTGTTACTATATTGCGTAATAAAATAAAAACGTATCTACAATGACTATTGCTCTCATAAGTAACGCGATTTATTCAAAAACGCAATTTAAATGGCAACACGCAATGCGGAGTGATCCAATAAATATCGATATTCGGACAGTTCACCGGCAATCGTGACTTTTGCATTAATTATCAGCTAACTGACCTTATTCCAAAGGAAATTCTTCATTAATTTTGAGATAATAAATCTAGCGGTAGCACTTAATAAATATGTTTATATTCTATCCGCTAATAAAGGGTCATTAAAAGATACTCGGTATCCAGCAAGAGAATATACGTGATTCACGTTTACGTTATAATTATAAAACAAGTTTGGCTCATTAAATACGTGCTAGAAAAAACGAAATCGTTATGATTAATGGGAATTATATCGCGTAATTTAGTTAGTTATCGATAGGTTTTTACTAGGGATTCTATATCGAGACAATCCGAGAATATATTCCGGAGAAATTGATGCCTTTTGCCAGTCTTTGAATAGAACAACCCGAGGCTTATGACTTGCTAAATTTTGATATATTTTTTTTATAAAGTAAATCTTATTCATTAAATCAGTGGCGAATTAATCACTTTGGAGGTCCTGTTTTTCGAATAACATAAAAGTTTTGCAAAACTCTTCGTATGATAATAATGAATATTGAAAACTGAAATTAAAATATAAAGTTTATATAATTTATGCTATTTTTGAGGCCCTTAAATTTTGAAGGCCCCAAGCGCGCGCCTCTTGCACTTATGGGGTAATCCGCCACTGCATTAAATATTAATATAATTTTAAAATATCTATAAATTAAGAACGTATTTATCTTTAGTAAGGCAATAAAAAAAGATAAATAACTTTCAAAATCTTCCATTTGTTTGATAAAATAAAATATGACCATTGTATGTTACGTACGTATGATAGATGTTACATTTACAAGATATCGATATATTTATATACATTATATACAGTGTCTTTTTTTAAAAAAAAGGTGCTGGAACTCATTTTTTTAAAGCTTTTTACTAAAAGTTGTTTTTCAATAAATGTCCGTCCCCACTGTGAAGTATAGCTTTTAAATGGAGGTATCTAAGCAGAACTTGATTAATCAATTGCTCAACCTTCCTTTTTTTAGGAGAGTAAAGATAGAAAGATAGGGCTAGGAAAAGACTAGTGGTTAACTAATCGCTCTTGTTTTGTCCCGCTTATTTTTGGATTGGAAGGGTGAAAGAGAATTTAGATATCACAAACACCCACGCCTGCGAACTTAATCTGAACCTTTGCGTTTGTATAATGAAGAATTTTCCTACCCATTTCGTTTCCATTTAGTTCTTGGAGATTTATTTAATTTTTTAACACATTGAAAGATTCATTGTTCTTTGCTTATTAATATAATGCAGTTCGAAGTTTTTTCTGTTATTACTTTTTCTCAAAATAATGATTAAAAAAATAATTTAATCGTCTTTTTTTCAAAAACAAAAAATAAAGGTTTTTGAAATATTAAAATGCCGATGAAAAAAGGCGCCGGAACATGGGAAAAAAGCACTGATTATATTATATATATACATATATCATGTCTTGAGTTCTAAGCCCAAGATCGCTCAACGCTCGGTTACTAGAATAGCAGTAAAAAAATATTAACTATGTTACTTTTGAAAACCAATGGTTTTATTAGTATATAACTTGTTGGTCATACCAAAGCTTTACAATCAAAACTTTGCATTTATAATGAATTGTGGGATTGCTTGAATGAATGCATCTTTTATAGAGGTATAATAGAGTTCAAGCAATTCAAATATGTATGTATGTTGAATGCTAATGATGTGTATTGACATTGTGTATACCTCAGATATTTCTCAATACGCCCTTGGTTATATCAGAATGCCTCCAACGTGTAGGCAGGCCTTTTACAAATTGACAGCAAAATTTCAGGAGACAAATTATTCAAGAACCAAGATGGAGATATTAACAATTTTATCTCGGTCAATGTGTTACAAATATCTTGTCAATTTCCGATGTAGTATTAAAATCTACATGTAGAAATTAATAATGACATCGTAATGTCATAACGTTTCGTAATTTGTTTTATTTAATTGCTCAATCTGAGTACACGAGCATTAGTCAGAAACACCTGTCAATAAGAGTGCGAATTGTAAAATAATTACCCAATGTTTTTTTTTAATATTACTCTAATCTTTAATTATATTATCACGCGATGTGATGTAAAAGGTCTGAATTACTTGTTTTGAGTAAATCAATTTTGAATATTCATAAGTATTATCAAACATTCTGTTGCTTAAAATATCATACGAAACAATAAATAAGAAATAATGCACGTAAATCTAGTCATAAATTTCATTTTTTTTTAAATCTTAAAACAGGCTCCTTTTGGATATGAAACACGACCTTATCATGGAAGTGGCTTTATTAAGTTTGCTTCTTTATGATTATATGCCTATAGCGAAATATGTAAAAGTCAACTGTTCAGGTGAACTGGTTTCACTGTGAATTGCTCACCTCTGAAACGATCAAAGCCAGAAAAGGAATGCGAATATCCAAAACATCAGCGACGAAGGAGATTCGAAGAACTTTAAAGATACCGAACGATAGACTTTAAATTCCTCCAAGCTCTAAAAGATCCTAAAAGCAGAATTCATTTAACTAATATCCAAAAAAAATGCGTATACAGTAAAACCCCCATTTACACTAAAGTCGGGACAGTGTAATTCGGGGTAGTGTAATTGGGGGAGTGAATCTCATACAAAATAATAGATTTGGTTTTTTCCGCAAAAAATGCAAAACTAAGGTTTCCTTTAGTTTTAAAAAAAAATATGGACGAAATATTTAGTTACTAAGTGATAAAATGCAAAGCGCGTCAAAATCCAACGCATAGACAGTCGTCCGGCTATACGTGTATAGCCTGGCAGGTGTTAAATACACAGACGCTAGCCAACATTTGACTGTACGCGTCACACAGACGACCGTCTCGTAGCAACGACAATGGAATGCGACAGTGCAATTGAGGGATTTGTGGCGAATATTTCAAACCAGCGCGTGGAGTAGTGTAATTGGGGGTTCCACTGTATTTACAATAAATAAGTATGCTTAGCCAAACTATGTATAATAGTTTGAAAAACGAATTTTAAGTAACAATAAAATATGGAAAATAAAGCATTTGTTTATAGTTAGTGAATTATGTTTTTTTAATACCGTGTAAAAAAGTTGATTGTATATCAGCATTGAATAATAATTAACTAAAGTATATTTTTTTAACTTTCATTTATTTGAACAGTGAATGTTAATTTACAGAAAAATGTATGTATGTCGTTTTTCCGTGTCAACCTACACTACAGAATTCTCCAATGTCAAATTTGAGTTTAAATTTTCACTGTACATAGCACAAAAGGTTTTACTGTAAGTATATAATAAACAACTATAGTAAAAACGTTTTTCTTGGCAACCAATCGACCTTGCTGTGACTTGTATAAAAGACCTGATAGATCTATTTGTTTTTTTTTTAAAAATATAAATCCGGAAACAACAAAAATGTCACACCTATTATCATCTGTGTGTTCAATATTTAAATTAAAACGGGAATAAAAAGCTTTTTTAATCATATTTTTATCCTTGGACGTTATCAAAAATATACAACACTATAAACTTCAATAAGTTACCATTTATTTACATTTTTATTATACAATATACCAGTGTTCTTCAACCAATGGCCCGCGGACCAGCACCGGTTCGCGAAGACTTTTATGTTTCGAAAAAAATTCGACTCTATTATCTCCTCGATGTTGATGCAAAATGGTGAATGAACTGCCATTTGATATCTTTAAGGTGTCGGCTATCTCACGCAACTTCAATTTACGATCGGTCAAAACTATTATATTTTGTGGACTTTTTTGATGTTTTCTGGAACAACTGCCGAATTTGTGCAACCAGAACGTTTAGTTCGCAAATCATAAAATGAGCGTCCAGAAATCAGCAAACTACTTCTCTAACATTCGTCTCGATGTAACAGTTTCCGAATAACACTTGTCAAGCCATGGCAGAGGTGGGGAACCTTTTCTTCTCTAAAGGCCGCATTCATTTTTCTGATTCGACATAAGGCCGCAGTAAACAGCAAGAAATTTGAAATCATCAATTCGCTATACTTTTTCCCCATAAATCTTCAAACCTCGTTTTTTTTAGCTCACCGAGGAATTTGAAATCTTCATTTTGCTATACTTTTTCCCCAGAAGGCTGCACTAGAGTGACCAAAAGGCCGCGGGTTCCCCACCTCTGAGCCATAGCTCTGTTTGAACAGTATTTTTTCCCATTAAAAAACAATGCTTTATCAACACACGAAATTCAAACTTTTCCATTGTTTTTAAAATTACAAAAATCATATGGATTTTTCAATAGTGGCGTGATCTATATGTCATTCTGTGAACTTATTGAGTGATGTTGGTTGACGCCGGTCCGCGGGATATTCTTCCAAATTTTTATCGGTCCGCAGATGTAAAAAGGTTGAAGAACACTGCAATATACTATATTGAAAAATAAAATTCATTCTGCAATATGAGAGACTAAAAACTGAAGCAACCTTAGATATCAAGTTTTTTAAAAATATAATTATTACAACGAAGAGAGGTGTGGTGTATAAACATTAATAATATATTATTTTAAAAACATAATATAAAGAATTAATTATAAAAAAACTCGTAATTGTTCTAAACATTAATTCCTCATGATACAGTTTTTTATTTGTATTTATAATGTGTATCGAATCTAGCTATTATGTTTATCGAATTTACAGGTAAAAAAGAAAAAAAAAATGGCGACCATGTTGCAATTCATGATCCAAGAACTACAAGGTTCTAAGTGTATATTCTGGGCAAAACAAAAATAACAATAAATACTGTTAATACTAAAGATTACAGTAGTACTTAAAATACTGACTTATTGTTATTTTCGATTTGTCAAAAATCTACACTTAGAACCTCGTAGTTTTCGGATCACGACTTGTCTTTTTAGTTGAAATTTTCTAATTATCTTCGCATATATGTATGTACACAATAATTTAAATATCAATATAATAAAATATAAATCAGTAAGCTATAAGTTTTATTTGATCATATTGTAAATAACTGCAATTTTACCAAACAAATTTAGATTTAGAAACAAATTTTAAATTTTAGGAACATCTTATCAAGAAAATATACTACTGTAAAATTCTTAGAGTCAAGGAATAACGAATATTGCGGAATTTATTTCTATTAACTAACAAAATTAAGAGGATTTTTTGTCCAATATGAATGCAATTAATCTGCTAATAGAGATTGTCGTCATACTTACTTTTTATTCTCGTTTCGAGAAGTGCAGCCGGAACCAACTTCGCGACTTTTTCAGCGTCTGTCTGTAAAGAAAACAAACAAAAATACTGAATTAATTTTAAAATAAGAATTGCTCTAGAAAAAGTGTTGCCAATATTATTATTACGAAACCGATTATCACTTTCACCACAGCGCAGCTTAAAGTTTAAGTAAAATAATAACTCTTTAAAGTTTTTAACGTTGATTTAAATTAAATTATTTGTAAATATGGCAACGATTTTATTTTTCTAAATGAGATAGTATTCGTTTTTGTTTGTGAAGCTAATTATTGTCATCAAATATTTGCTATTGCAGTTTTCAAACCGAGTTTGTTTTTCGTAAGCGGAAGTCAACGTTTAAACCTTTATTACTGTATTAATATACTTTTATGACACACATTTCATAATAAATTATACACCTTATTGTATACCGTAATAAGTATTACGGAATTTTTGATGTCTGAAAAACATGTACACATTTTTTTGGCTAATACTATATATTTTTATTTGAGACAGAATTAATCGAAACCGCTCATTAATTCAACTGACGTTTCTCTATTACGATATAGCAAAACTATGCTTAGCAATCAGGGATTTAAAATTTAGTTTTTGACCAGCTCAAATATTGATTTGACATTTACATTGTGCGTATTTCATTATCACATCTCAAGTGATCTGAAGTTGAACTTTTTTCAAAACATATCCATTGACTGACTGACAAATTTGAACTTTTAACAGACGCCAACGAAAAGAACGCACGAACAAGAACGTTTTTGCACTATTCCAGGAGCGGTTAAACAAACGATAATCGATGAAAATATACGAAGTATATACCAACTGATTGAGACAATAAATTTATTTGTGTTCACAGAATTTGTATTGAAATGAAAACAATTGTATTTATGTCAATTGAAATATGCAAGTCATTCGCAATTCGGCACGTTTCAGTGTATTCAAGATCACAGTTAGCTGTCAGCAGTTATGCAGTTCTATTCAATGGCACTTGAACCGTAATATAAGTTTCACTTTCAAATTTGTATTTATCCACAATAACTTTTTTTTTTTGTTTTAATATTTTGACAGAATAGATTGTTGCTATTAAATATTAAAGCAATGCAATTATATTATGTATGTCACAGCTAAACGTGAGAAATGTCGTCAATATATATACCTTCAATAGTCAATATAAACATTGACTAAACGTTTTAGATGAAGATTACATAATTGAAATTCACTATTACTTTGACCGGTCAAAGAATGAGTTAACTTATAGGTTTGTAAAATCAATAGCGCTAGTCAAAGTAAAAAATACATTAAGAATTGGTAAGATATCACTTATTCAGAAAAAACAACGACGCAGTTACATGTTTTGACATTTTTGAGCTAACTATGACAAAAGTACTGAGTTAGGTTAATTTTCCCGATTCAATTAAATATATATACATTTAATTTTTTAGTAACATCGAATTTGTTGATTTGATGTCGAAAATCAACGAAATCGGTTACAACTACAAAAAAAAATATTAAGCGGACAGATTTTACAATCTCACAATAAAAATGAAAAAAACTAAATCGCGATTTGTGAAGAACTATCCATTCGTCAATTTCGTCACTGTTCTTCCGGAAAAGCGATACGTTTTTAAAAAGTGATCGAAAATAACAACAAGATGTTGAAATTTTTGAGGTTATGTGAAATGACAGTTGACAGTAAAACACAAAAAATACGTGATCACACGCGAGCGATATTGAGAGTGATTGGGAAACTTTCAGACTGTTAAACTAAACTCACCGTGAATTTCGAACATTCTTAGTTTGTTTTGGAAATAATATATCATAATATAACTTAAGGTGACAATAGTAATAAACAAAACTTTTCACGCGTGTATATTTTTAGTTTTTGAACTGTTTGACCACGCCTGTGCAACTGACAGTAAAGGTGTTCATTTTTTCTCTGGTTTCAACTGTTACTGGCTTAAACGGACAATGTATACATCGTATACATTGATTGACCAAGTGCATACTTTAATTGTAAAATATACAGAAAAAAACAGGATAGTCCAGGGTTTCCCAAACTTATTGTGCAATGGAACACTTCGAAAATCAGGAAACGTTACCGGAACACAGCTTTTTTTAGTTTGGGTAAGACATAATTGTACAAATATTTAAAAATAAATCACTTATTATTTATTAATTATTTAATTTTAACACACGTTACATAAAAATATGAGTAAACAAAGCTCTTATTTAATTTAGAATTTCGACTGAAGGTGCTTGATGAAAATTTATCTTTAGATTAGAACTACTTTCATAATGTACGTTTCCATTATAATTTTAGCCAAACACGACTCGGGTTTCGCCTCTCGGCATCTTCCGGTGCTATCCATTGTGCGAATGCACTCGAACTGACACATTTCATGCATCTCAGTACACCGATAGCACCGGAAGATGCCGTGAGGCAAAACCCGGGTCGTGTTTGGCCAAAATTATAATGAAAACGTACATTATGAAAGTAGTTCTAATCTAAAGCTCTTATTGATTTAAAATCTCCGCCTTTGTCTAGAAATTTGACTTTTTAAACATCAGTGGTGATTTACTATTACTCGATTTTGAATATGAAATTAAAGATGTTTAAATGTGTTTTAGATTAAATTACCATTCCAAATTTTATCCCAATTAATTAACAAATTAGGTTCCACGGAACACCAATGTTCCGTGGTATTGTGTATGTTGTATTTGGTCACGGTGTTCGTGGACCCGAATCTAATTACAGACGATATCATTATTTAATTTTTGGTATATTTTTTCGAAGACATAGGCGTATGCGATTATAGTTTCCCTCCCATCCATCGTATATTCAAAGTCCTGAGAGAGAAGTTAAGAGACTGATTTGCAACCTGTTACCGTTCAACTCTTTCTGTTGAGGTGCTCTGTTGTGTATCGGCATCTTCAACATTGACAGCAAAAGTGGTTGAATTAATGATTTATCACTAATACTACTTAGTAGGTTGGTGCTCTTGTTCAGTGGTTGGCAACCTACTACCCGCGGGTAATTGAATTACCTACTTCGCATTTTGAGTTACCCGACAAGGTAATATTTATTTTTTCAAATTACTCATTTAAGAAAACCAAGGAAGCCACCAATGACAATAGTATATGTGTGTTTTGTATTTACACATATATATCATGCAAATACATTATTTATTATGTATAAATATATGCATTATTTTCTATTTTTAACGTGTACCCACTTACCAAATTTATTTTTCAAAACATTTTTTCTACCCAGTCTCAAAAAAGGTTGCCAATAAAAAAATAATAAAAAAATGAAATGAGTTCATATTACGAATTGCATTAAAGTTTTTAATGATGATTTTTTTATTTTTCCACAAAAAAAAACAAATCAAATTGAAGTTTTTAGTGATGCAGATAAAATTTCAGTTATGTAAAAAATGATTCATTATTATTAGACCATTATATATTTAATAACCGAGAGGGTGGTCTTCAATGATTAAATGTTAATTAGTATAAAAACGAGATAAAATATTTCAATTTCACACATGTTCTGATGACTAATAAATTACCCAACTCTAGTTGAAATGAATACATTATTATCGATTATTGTCAATTCATGGAGGAAAAGTATTTCGTTTAAAATATAAAAAAAAGTTTTTTGTAGTATGGATAATACGCGCGATGATAGAAACCGGTATCGATGACTATGTAAAAAATAAAATTTCACGATAAAATGTGAAAGTAGTGCAAATAAAAAAAGTGCTTAAATTTTTTAATCATTCACTTAAATTTAAAATTACAAAAAACACGTGATACTGTGCTATCGTGTGCTCGTCGAGAGAATTATTTTATAATATTCGAGATGATCGAAACATGTTCTGATCATAATAAAAAGTAGTACGAAAAAAATTTGTATTATATCGATAACAAATGTTTTATATACAAGGAATTTAAAATTGTCCCACGCAACACTAAGCAAGATAACTATAAAATGCATATTATATATTTTACTGTCGATAGTGTAATCTGTAATACATATTAAATTAAAAAAAAACGTCTGCCTCTAGCGGACATGTTTCTCACATTCACAGTGTCCTCGTCTTTTCGAAAATCTCCCAAGTTCCTAGGGCCTTGGTCGTGTGTAGGTAATTATTCCGGACCCCTATAATTCAATCAGAAACGTGATCCAATAACTAAATTACTGAAGGGATAATTTGTACTATTATTGAGGTTATTCCGATTATATTTGCAACGTAAGAGAATATGTCCTGACAAAATTTCCCGTTTCGATAATAATAATTCTGATTTATCACGATAAACATGATTGTAGTACCAAGTAGTTATGTGAAATTATGCCATGAGAAATTTTGGATTTTTATACATAAATAAGTAACCATAACAGGTTGCCGCAAATTGAAATGATTACAAAGTCTGTGAATATAAATCTAAAAGAATTTTACATAAATAGACATAAAAGGGACCATAGATAATATTGCTTCCGTCGTGTCAAAAACGTACCTTTATTAACTCGTATGCTAAGCTGGATCCAACATTTAATTACACAGGTTAGTTTGTAAGTGAATTTAAAATGATAAAACCTTCTCTTTTATATCAAATAAAGTTCATTTGCGGATAAGATAAAATCCGTGGCGACATTAAAAACAGTTTCATTTATGTATAAACAGGTATATTGATAAAATTATTTTACGAGAAGGGGAAATAAAAACATATATATATATACCAGTAAAATGAAGTAATCAGAAGTGTAATTTTAGAAGAGAGCTGTGTGAAGTTTTTAAAAATATGTAACAGAAACTAAAAAAGAACTTTTACAAAAACATGCCTCTGTAAAAATGAAAATAAAATAGTCTTTTCACAACATTAAACAAGAAAAACAGTTATATTTTAATTAAAGTTTTTTTCGTTTTCTGAAATGATATCAAATAACTTAAATACTTTTTATTTGACACTATTTGAGTTCAAGATGTGAACGTATTTCTAAAAAAATATAGTAAAAAATATGAATCCAATTCATCACCTAGAATTTGTAATATCTAAATTTCCTAACAGAAAACATCTATTTGTCTGTACATTATATTTGAAATGAAATACACTTTTTAAGCAGAATCTCGTAATTGGAGAAATCACTAATTGTGATATCTATGTTTAATAATAATTATTATAACTACACCCAATTCCTATTTTTACATATTGTTTTACAATTGTACATAATAAAAAGAGAGATATGTTTGATTACTATAAAAAACAATATATTTATATTTTATGAAAACTAATATTTTTTTTGGTAAATAATAAATTTACTTGGTTTTTTAAATTTCTTTTCCTATTTTTTAAGTATTCAGCTTTCTGATAATAGCAAGGTTTCATAACGGCTGTGAAGTCAGGTAAAACAAATATGATTCCGACTTGATTTGTTCCGATTAACTTACATATGCGGTGCGAACCCATAGCAGCACATCACTGACTATATCGAATTACGATAACCGAAGTTCAAAATATAGCGAGCTGAGTACTACAAGGTTCTATGTGGACAGCTGCATGAAAAAAGATATGGGCATTTGAAATTTTGAATGCTTGTATTTTGAAAATTGTAAATGTTTCCAAGTTTCTTTTTGATTTTATATATCAATGATAGTAATGGCATGATATAACTATTAAAAAAATATTGTTAAAAATAGTCCTTCAGAGTTAATTAGAAATTAGAACCTTGTCCACTTGAAATTCAAACAAACTGCCAGTGCTACAAGGTTCTAAGTGAAATTTGTATGAAAACACAAGTGATTAAAAAAAACTGACTTACGCTTTTTAAATTAAAATACAACGAATTCTATGGAAGATATCTAATGTGATCATTATTATTGGAGAAAAATATATAAAAAAAATGGAGGATAAATAGGAAAAGAAGTTTTTTTTTTGTAATTTGTGTTTGATATCATTAATGTACTAAGTTAATATTGTAAAATGTAATAATACCACACTGCAAGAATACAAAACATCATAATGGTAAAAAATAACACCACTGTGTTGAAGAATAAAAATAATTGATCAAAATCAAATAATTGAAGAAAAAAAGGAATAAAATTATCAAAATATAAAAGATATTATTCAACCTATGTATGTACATTCACACAAATTTTTCACTAACAACCCGGATTTCGCCTTTCTTCTTCAGAAATTCAAGTTGAAACCTCAGATATCTTGCGACGCGCACCTAAAACTACGGCTTATTGGAAATTTAAGCGAAAATTCGATTTCATATTAATACAGCATGTAGATAATGCTACGCTTAAGAATGCCTCATTATTACTTTAGTTTGGTCAAAAGTCGACACTTAGAACCTTGTAGTACTCAGCTCGCGATATGTCTACTAAAAAATAGTAATCACGCATTGAAATATAAAAAAAATGTTATATATAAATATATAACCTATAAGATAATACCCATTAATATTTACAAATATATGCTATTTAATATTGTGCAAATAAAAAAATGTTTATTTATCAATAAAAGTATTCATAATTTAAAACTGTTTTCAAAGCGACATTGTCAGTAAATTGTCTACAAGTGTAACTGTTTTTGTCGCACTTTTTATCTTGAAACATTTCTGTATTAATCTATCGCGAAATCACAAAGAAATGATTTTGCAAATTTCATATCATTACTACTATTTTTTGCTTGTCAACGATACATTTAAAGTGTCATGTAAGCATTAGTTTTGAACTAGTTTTGCAAAGTACAGTAAGTACTGGCTGATTTGTGGTCGAAATAAAATTCCGCAATTCTACAAGTAGTGAACAATGAACATGCATATTTGCAATTAAGATTATATAGGAGATATATATTGCACAGATAAATAGCAACTCAGTCTAAAAATTAACAGATTTTCAATAAATACAATTGTTTACTATCAATCCTTGGTGGTAATACATTTCCTATGAGATAAAATCAAAAATAAAAGTAATGATCCATTATTAGATATTTATTTGGTCTTTAAAATGTATTTAAAACTATAGAAATATTAGAAACTAAGTTGACACCCTAGTTATGATTGATGATAATCATTCGATGTTTGTAAGTCATATAAGTTTTTATTCACAAGTGATATAATCTAATAATAGTGAATAATTGGTATCATTCATTTGACAACCAGAAAATATGTTTTTTATGAACAAACGTATGAACTTCTACAAAACATTTCACTTTAAAATAAATAATTTTTGCCTTGTTTCTTGTGCATAAGCTTGGTGAAATATTAAAGTAGTTTCTTTGCTATCATTAAATTATTTAAATTTATTACTTTTGAGTTTATTTCCCCTGATATGAAATATTTTTTATAATCTAACCGTTTTTTTCTGTAGTTCTTTTATTTTATTCGATATTACTGCAATTTATAATCTCGTATAAATTAAAATAATCAAATAATAAAAAAAAGCATATTTTGAATCCAAAGACAAATATTCGTAATACTGCAGTCATTACATAGGGCATAGATAAATGATCATGCAAGCTTATCTCTTATGAAGATTTAATGTTCCAAATTTAAAACGTAATGTTTGCCGCAGCGTAAAAGCGTTCTCTTGCATGCTGCACGATACAATTTTTGTTACCAAATTGTTTCCGATACTGGCAACTATAATTATATCAAATATTACAATGCGGTAATGTTTATGCGTGAGGTTGGTTTAAACGCGTTAATGACTACACGGATATTTTTGTGTTCCATTTATAAAATGGCGTCGTGGACCTGTCAAATCTATCAAGGAAATTCCGCTAAATGCCGAATTGTTAAGCCTTCTCAAAAACAGCGGATGCACAATAATATACAGAGTGTACGCATTGCAGTTATGATCAGTAAAGCGTATTAAAGTTTAATACGTTTATTGTATACAATTTGAGTTGTGCGCAGTGTCGTTCCTAGATTATGAGCTGCTCCTAGACAGAACTCTAAAATAGAGCCCATTTTTTCCATTATTTCCCATTATTCTAAGAATACATATACACATATTTTCTACTCACTTACGTACTCAAACAAATGTTTTGTCACTGATTCCGTTTTGGTTTCATGTGATTCATAATATATAATATGTGTACTGTATTGACAACAATCTTTACGAATAAAAATGATCCAAAAGAGCCCATCCATTGTTCAATAATTATGAAAAAATAACTATTATCTTCACTACGCATCATAAAAAATAATTCTGATTTAAAATGCACTTACATTATATAAGTATCGATTCTTGATTTGGTATTTTTTTATTGAAGACATCGAGACATCATATCTAAACCAAATTCGTGTCAAAAATATGTAGTCATATAAAAAAATCTGTGATCATTTGCTGCTCCCTAGAACTTGCCGCCCCTAGGCAACTGCCTTCTTGCCTATGTCCTCAGAACGTCCCTGGTTGTGCGTTAATTAAAATCTTTAAGAGAGCTTAATTGTAGTCCAAAAATGCCGCCATTATTTTTTTAAATTGTCAGAGCGAAAACGATGATGATTTTCATTGTGTTTAATCAGGCAGTTTTGCGATGTGGAAAAAAATATGAATTAATTTTGGGAATGATTGAGCGAGAATAATCACTCGATTACTCGTTATGAGAAAGAAGATGATTATATCATTTATGATTTATTGACGATTTATAGGACAAAGATTATATTTAAATACAGCTGAAATTTGACATCTTGTGTCACTATTTACTTCTCTTATTGTAGAGCGAGTTTCCACGCAAGATTCTACGGCGTATCAAAACCAATTTACTTTTTTCTCACTAAGAATTTGCTGAAAAATCTACAGTCAATTGATTGTATTGGGTTGTTAACAAGTTTTTATTCAGGGGTCGGCAAACAACGACTCGCAAACCAAATATGATACGATGTCTATTTATGATCCATCCCAGTGTGTTGATTGGATTATAAATAATTTTGATCATAGAGTACTTCGAATCCCAGTCTGATGAAATACTATTTAAAAAAAGGATTGATTGTATACTTATCATAAAAAAAAAAAAATTATGAAAGGTTTGGTATACAAAACTTTTCCGTAATGTAAGTAAATATTTCATTTTTCTTTTTTAAGTGTGCTGTAAAATGAAAATAAATATTTTACCAAATTACGATAACCATATATTTGAGATTAGTTCCTAGTCCGCCGATCTTAAAATTGATTACGATTTAGCCCTGTACGTAAAAGTTTTCCGACCCCTGTTAAAGATGGTGGTCCTGCTATAAGCGGCCGTGTACAAAAAAATATTATATATGAAATCAATAAATTCACAATGGATTTAGAGATGTAAAAAATATTGTAAAATAGTAATATTATAACACCTTTTTTCATTGGTATAAAATACAAGTTTCTTAAATAATGCAAGATTACTATTTAAATAAACATTTAAGTAATCGAGTAACAATATTTTTTAATTTTTGCGCGTGATAAGCTCATTTTCCTAAAATTATTGCATAAATAAATATGCATAGTAAATAAGATATTTTTTGCCAATATAATTCTACTCGACAAGTAATTAAATGACATGCCCTACTTTCACAGCATAATTATTAAAATTGGTTTTTCTTTTCAATCAGAAAAAATGCTACAGAAATTATATTTCAATTGAAACATGTGATTATTTTTTGCGTCATAGATAATGTTTGACAAATTCAATCGAATGCGATTGTAATTAATATCAGTAAAGACAATGCAAAAGCTACAATGGCGTGAATTGGGAAACACTTATTTAAAAAATAAGCAAATAATCAAATAGTGTCACATAAATGCAAATAGGTTAATGAAAATAGCTCATGTGATCACTTTAAAGGTGTTCACTGTCAATACTTGGTGGAAAGGCATTATATTAATAAAAACACAATAATCATTTGTACTTTATTTCACTTTATTCATCTGTCAGTTACCAATGATCGCAATGAGCGAAACCGGTCCTGATTTATTAAATAAAATAGAAAGAAATATTGTGTTTTTATTAATAGCTCATATGAAATAGGCGTCGCATAAACCAATATTATCCGATTTTTTTAAACAGAAAGAGCAACCATTGAAGATAAATTATCACTTTTAGGGTGTTCACTGTCTGTTGGTGGAAAGGCATTATACTAAGAAAAACACAATATTCCTTTGTACATATTTCCACTTTTTATTTACCAAAATCAGTACCGGTTTCGCTCATGGCAAGCATTGTCAACTGATGAGAAATATAATTTAGCAGTGCTATGTACACAAAAACAAATTTAAATAAATAGTTGTTATGCACCATTGGAATTGAAAAGGTTTTACAAATAACAGTAAAAATTATGAATAAGTGATTCTAAACTAAAACAAATTGATGATAAATTATATTTAACATAAAATAGGTGAGTGTGTGATTGCAAGAAAAATAGTTTAATAAAATTTCGATATTTTTTTTAAATATTTTTATCCAAAAACAATTAGTACTTATAAAAAGCACCCAGGTATTAGAGGCTATGATTTTTATCCATTTTATAAAAAAGAAACACTTAGAACACACTATCAATTATATAGTATACAATTAAACTACTTAATGCTATTATGATGAACTGTGTTTTGCTTATTGTGAAAATTGTATTTAGAACGTCCGTGATACACATTACATACTATCTATTTTTTTATACAGACCGCATCAAATAAAAATGATTTATTTTAAATTTTGCAATGGGAGGCGTTTCTAGTAAAGATTCAAATAAGCAACTCTGCAAAAAAGCAAAAGCAGAAAAATAATTTTTTGTACAAAGCTAAATGGCTTAAATTAAATGAAGTACAAAAACTGCTTTAACCGGGTCTGTGGCGCAGCGGTAAGCGTTGTTGGCTTCCGTGTCGGGTCTTACGGGTTCGAGGACCAGTACGAAGAGTATTTTTTCGATTTCTATTCGAAGACATGGGTGTTTGCAATGTCTAAAAATTCCCTCCCTTCCTGTCGATCTTTCAATAATTAAGCTTAGCGAGAGCGATTAGTAAACTACTTGTACTGTCTTAATCTTATCCTTCAATCCATACTACTCTCTGTCAAAAAGACAGCTTGAACAACGGAGTAACAGTTGTCGTAGAAAAACTTTTGTTAAGATACCTCCGTTAGGAGATAATATACTCTACAATGGGAGTAGATATAGATAAAAAAAACTATAAAATGATCTCGTTGATATTATTATATGTACACTATATAGATCACATAACATCATTTTCAGTTATGATTTTAAAGGTCGATAATAAAAAAAATCCTAACTCCATTGATTGTAATCACAGCTTTAATAATTTACATTTTAAAATGTCTGAAAATTTACTTAAAATCAAGAGCTGTTTTTAAAGCATTAACTCTGCAAACGTTTTTTTTCTGTAAAATACCTGTTAAATTATATATAGATTATATGAATTTCATAAATAAATAACATGAAAAAACAGTTCTATTATCATGCGCTCATTTTAATATTTTATTCAAATTAACCAATCACATTTTCGTAAAAACGCTGTTGCACTTGCTATGAAAAATAATCAAATAAATAACCGGAGAGTTACAAATAACAACAAAAAACAGAGTTATAAATCATGCGTTATTTTAAATTCACTAATTTGTCATCAGTTGTATACAAAACTGGTATATCATATCGGTAAGTTTATATTGTTTTTTTTTTTAATAATAAATGACACCATAATGAAAGATATTTAGAATTGAGCTAAAAATTATAAGTCTATTAAAACACCTGCCCACTTCAGCTATTAAACATGCAATTTATTTAATAGATACTGTATTCAGACCCATTATTGCACTTTTTGTGACCACTTTCAAATCGACTGCAATTTATTTTCGAATGACGTTTTTTTTATCGAATGCAATTCAAGGAAACGGAAATTTTTCACCGTCATTTTATTAAACTTATTGTGTAGAAATTTGTGCTGGACGTTTTGCTGCTTACATTGCAAATCGGTTTTTTCTTTTATCTATCATCAGCGCTGATCGAATGCTATTGTATCAAATATTACGATTGGAAATGATTGTGAATATAAACAAGTAATTTAAAAATGAAGCTTGCTAAAAGAGCTGTAAAGATTTAAAAAAATATGTCAAGGAAATAACATTTTTAAATCACTGGAATTAATGGGCTAAAATTTGTTAAGACGTTTTTTTTCGGCATGTCACAGTGAATTAACTGAATTGACAGCAAACTAATAAAACCCGTTAAACAGTGAAGAATTTAGTTATTAAATATTGTCAAATACCCTTATTATTATTATACGTAAAATAAATTTGTCTTTAATATCCAATTTTAAGCGCGCAATATTTTCAAACATCCCGTTTTCGATTTCAAATTTTAAATTCATATTATCACAGGATTATTGATGACACAATATTGTTAGGAATATAAATATGGAAGCCTTGTTATTTATCATGAAGCTGTGGTTTTTGATCAGTATTGTTTCCCTGTATCATGTCAGTTTTGTAAATATCATATTATCCAAGAAGAACTGTGAACAGTATTTTTGCCAAAATTTTACATTTATTCATTTATTTTTAAAGAAATAAAGACGTACTTATTTAATTATGGTAAAGGGAACACAGTATTTTGAATTGGAAAAAACCATATTATTTGTATTAGTTTGTGCTATTTTTATAACATAACCTAATAATTTAAGATTTCTACTGAAGGTGCTTGGTGGAATTTCAATATTAAATTTGAATCGTTCAAATTATGTACATTCACACAGATTTTGTCACTAACGACCCGGGTTTCGCCTTTCAGCATCTTCAGGCGAAACCCGGGTCGTTTGTGACAAAATCTGTGTGAATGTGCGTAGTTTGAACGATTCAAATTTAATAACCTAGTAAGTTTAATATTTGGATTGCTTTATATTGTACAAGACGTCAAAAAATTATGACAAATCAATGAAAAAGACTATCAACTTTATAGCTTTTTAATCTTTTGAAAGAGTGAAAGAAGGATGACAGAGAATAAAAATATCTTCATTGTGACAACAGACATTGTTTCAAAATATATGCCCTATTGTGTGCATTGGTCAACTGTTATGTGTTCCTGACTCACCAAGACTAGTGTTTACCATTGCAAAACAAGGCAATTGCACAAAATGTAGCCTCGACAAGGTTTCGAGCGCGTAATTTATGCGGACATAAAATTCTTACGCTGTTTGTTCGCAAATGTCCGGAAAAATGCTCAGCTGGGTTTAGAGTTACAACAGGATATGTTCTGCTCGGTTATTGAGTCATTATCGGTCGTAAATTGTCTTCGACTTACCTGACTTACTTCGATGAGAACTTAACTTGCAATCATAAATTTACGTGAAACTTCAACGGTTGTTTCAGTGGAGTGACAAGAAAATTTGAGCACATATGCAAAAGTTATTAAAGGGCCCCTATTTTTCATTTCCAGCTGTCGTCAATAAGGTAAAGTATACGTATTTTTCCAAGATTTTTTAACTGGAAATAATAACGAAAACAGTTACTTTTAATTCGCACCTACAGGCAAAAGAGGCCTTCAAACTTTACTTGTTTGGCAGGGTCTTTTAAAAAATATTAATTTTCTTTCTATTAATTTAAGATTTCGACTGAAGGTGCTTGGTGGAATTTCAATATTAAATTCGAATCGTTCAAATTATGTACATTCTCACAGATTTTGTCACTAACAAACCGGGTTTCGAACTTGAACGCCTGAAAATGCCGAAAGGCAAAACCCGGGTTGTTAGTGATAAAATCTGTGGGAATGTATATAATTTGAACGATTCAAATTAATTTTCTTATTTTTTGGAATTCGTTGGATATAAATTTGGACCCCATGAGCCTAAAGGCCCTTATGTGTTGCATATGACCTGCTGTATTGTAAATACGCCACTGGATTGACGTAAATGCATGTGAATTCCGTTCTCAGATTCAAACCAAGTGAGTAACTATTTTAACCAAATCCTACTATTTTGTACACCGACCTTCTTTTTAGTATAATCGTTTACACAGAGAACCTTACAGTTCCTACAAATTGCGAGGGTAAATTAAATTTAGACGTATGATTTCGCTTTTCAATGTAATAAATACTGTCTACATAGGTCGCGTAATTTTTCTCAATAATAAACACCTAATCTCACACTGAGTGTGTGTGTTTTATATATGTATGGCGGACTGTGGAAAGATAAAAGGTTTTTCACAGTCCGTTATACATAGTTTTTTCAAAACAGCTTTTTTCGATAATCACAATTTATCCAACTTGATACACGTTCTATCAAAAGGATGTAAGCTGAAAATGACGAATTAATATTCAAATTTAGCTTTTAAGTTTGAAAAAAGATGGGCTTTAGAAAATTGAAAACAAGAAAAAATACTGAAAAAAGGTTTTTCCTGGACAATTTCTTAAATTAATATTAGATTTTGTCAATTAAACATCAGTTTAGAAGTCTCTGTGCACTTTAAGGTAGTGTTTATTTCATAATATGCATATAGCAAATCATCAAATCACGTTTTTTGGACCTCCTCTAAAATTTTCAATGTGTGGGTAACGTCATTTTTCCTTTCCACAGTCGATATATAGAGAGGTAGAGAGATAGAGAAAAATAGTGAATGTTGACAGCTGCCGCTTGTTGTATATTTTTTTACTTGTATTTTAGCAACTTTTTAAAAAAGTTTTATAAAAAAAATATATCTATATTTGCGAGAAAAAACATGAAAAAATAGATACTTGGCATTACTTTGAAAGGAAAAATAATAAGTGTGAATTTAGTTTATTCACGTGGCTTGCTATGATATGCTTGAAAAATAAATATACCTTTAAAAGAGTCACATACAGTCAAAATTAACGTTCTTCATTCAGATTTAGGTGGGAATCGTAAATATCTTTATTTATTGTTCGTTCATGTTCGCGCCATTGTTTGGATAATGTAAAGAAAGTTTATTTTTTTGTTAAAAAAAGTGCAATCGCGGGTTCAATTTGAATGCTTTACTCTAGTTACAAGTTTCCTAATTTCAATTGTATTTCCAAATCGAATTGTCAATCAAATCTAACAATTAATTATTTTGAACGGTCGTGACTTGCGTACGTTAAAATAATTATGAAACAAGTAATACCGATAGGAAATCAAATTATTTATGCCTTTTGTTATTGTATTTGTTCATTGATAATAATAAATATTTGATTATTTATAATACGTGTCAAATCACTAGGAAAGAATTGTGCTACTTCACAACTACTTTGGTGCAGCAACTCTTATCACTAACCATTACTATATTAATATAACTTAAGTTCATGGGACAGTGAATCTATTATTCTTGGTATTGCATGTTATGCTGTGAGATGTTGGGTAAATAAATGTACCCTACGAAATGAAATATCGATTGTGTATTCTGAAAAACGACTTACTTCACTTGAAGAAAACATTCAGGACATAACAGTTTAACGACACGAAACATATAGTGACAGCCTGCACTGGGGAAACGAGGAGAAAACCACGCGCACATTTAGTTAAAAACCAGAGAGAACATTTAGCTGCTTTTAGATTTAATAAATATACGTCAATTTTTGCCAACCATTTGATATCAGAGAACCACACGTTTTTTGTTCGAAAGCGAATTATTAAAATGAGATGACGCCTGATAATACATACCCTTCAAATAAATACATTTTTAATTTTAATTAGATCAACCCAGACAGAAAATCGTGACAGAAGTTTACCCTCGTAATAAGTTTGAAAAAGGAATTCCTCACGTGCTGTTAGTAAATATTTTAATAGTAATAATATGGTAAATTCCTATCCTGATATTTTAATAAAATTGTCACTGACGTTTTTATATAATGATAAATTCCTATCCTGATATTTTAAAATTGTCACTGACGTCTTATGATATTGAACAATTATTGGCTTAAAACGTATTTATCTAAAGTTATATTGCCGATTATGGTCGATATATGCACGAAAAAAACTATTTACTAACTGTCAGTTCAAGTTCAACAGTGCAGTTCAAAAGATATAGATCTGTATAACATTTTAGCGATTTACGTTTGGTATTTAATTTCCAACAAAAGCTTCTCTGTCTGTCTGAGTTCGATGCGCCGATTTGACGTTTCTAAAAAAGCTATGTTCTTCTTTTAAACTGTAGCAAGCACTGCGAAAAATGACAACAGCAACCTTCACACAGAAAAATAAAGAGTTAAATTAACGCCAATATCATTTGTCTGTAGGTGCGGTTGTGTACTTACTATACGTCACGCACGAAACAAAGAACAACATTTTTCACAAAACAAGTCTTGCGTAGTTATAAATTGTATATATGAAACAGATAATTAAAGACAATTAGATTTAATCATGGCCATTATTAAGCAGACAATCAATTATAACATTATGCACAGCTTCCATGCGAGAGATCAATAAATCTTCGACGAATCGATTAACCAAGAATCATAAACACTGTTAAATTTTGTGTCAGAGCTTTAAGAAGTGTTTTTCATTTAAAAAATAATAAATTTGTTTGCCATAGCGAGGGCGTCTCGGTGTTAAGGGGCCAAGGTTTCGCCCATCGGCAATGTTAACTGGCGATACACTTTTAATGTAATGTGATTTATAATGGCAAAAAGCATTAAATGCGATGCACGCATGTTATCAACACGTCAGATAAAACACACCTGTTGAAAAATTTCTGTGGGAAATTTATTGAAGAATCTTTATTACGAAAGAAAAGTAATTCATTTAAAATTATTTAATAAAGTTTGTTGTCTTAAATGAAGAATAGTTTGTATATTTTGTAATGAATGAAATGTTTGAACGCATTTGAAGGAATAAAATATGGCTACATATTACCAGATCCTGTAGAAACAAGACAATGATATTTATTATATAATTTAAGATTTCGACTGAAGGTGCTTGGTGGAATTTCAATATTAAATTTGAATCATTCAAATTTGATATTTATTATATTTATATAAACTAACTTTTTGGAAAATATAAATTGTTATATAGTATATACATACTACATTTGAGGCATAGTTTCTGCAAATCAAATGTTACTTGACTTATCCCCAATTCTCTTTTCACTGTTAAACAATATCAATTAATATCTTCAAAAATAGACAACGTCTTCTGAGTTGTGTTTCTTTTCAAATTGTTAATCAAATTTGATATTATTTAAATTAAAAATGTGACATACAGTTTTAATGTAATCATGTCACACAAAGGATAATGATGACAATTGTAATAATAATAATAATAATAATACAGGACCCATTAGAGGTGAAGTGAGTCAAATGGTATTTTAGACAAAAAAATAGATGCGTATTAAAGTATCGTAAAAGTGGAGTAAATACACATCGAAATAGTGTTATCATCTCCTTAAAATAAAAATATGCAATCCACCAAAGCAACAGGTAAAACGTGATAGTACAGTAGCCTCCCGCTTAAGTACGCAAAAAATGTGGTACGCATCCCGGTTAAGTAAGCATTAAAAATGGCAAAAAAACTTTGATCAATATTTATTATGCAAAAAATTAAATAAAACTGAACACAATTATTTTATAAAATGAAAAACAGTTAAGATAACAATTAACTATTATACAAAGAGAAAAACACAATTTTACATTTTTATTTAGGTACAAACATATCGTAAAGTGTCAACTGCACATTGTTTTTATTGTTTGATTTGTTTGAAATTGATGCTTTTTTTTTTTTGAAAGTTTTCAAAAGTGCATAGAAGATCGTTGTAATCAGCTCCTGTTGCATTTTTAACAAGTGGGCATAAAAGCTGATTTTCTATATTTATTGCCATTTCACACAAGTTGTCAAAGCCTTCAAACTTGACTAGACATTCGTTGTTTTCCATGAACGGGTGTAAGGGTCATTATCTCGGTTTTGGCAAAAGAGTTTGCGATTGTCTCTGCTGAGATCGCGTCCCATGCCTCCCTAACAAAATTGGCAGTATCTAATAAATGTGCTGCATTTCCATATGCAACACCAGCTGCACCCCTTGAAAGCTGTTTTCCTTGAACTGCTTTGATGCTTTTTAAACCATCATCCATTTCATAATAGTTAAGGACTTCTTTGAGATACAAATATTTATATCGCTTTTTCAGGGCTGCAATAATTCCCATATCACATGGCTGTTTCCAACTTGTGCAATTAGGTGGGAAAAATGCAACCTCCACATTATCTCGTTTAAATGCCTCAAAATGTCCTGGTGCATTGTCCATAAGCAAAAGAACTGGTCTTCCTGTTCTCTTTTTGATTTCGGGATAAAAAAAACTTCATTAAACCACTTCCAACAGGTTGCCACATCCATCCAAGCTCTTGATTGATTAAAATATTTAACCGGCCATTCTCGATTTTTGATGCATGCTGGACGTTTTGGTTTCCCAATAATTGTGCAAGGGATTTTGTGAGTGCCTGTTGCATTAGCACATACCGTCAAAGAAATGCATCATATTTACCATATTGCACCATATGTTTTAATGTAAGTGGGAGAGGTGCAGAAAAGAAAGGGGGCGGTCCTTAAAATACGTAAGTACGCACCTCCCGGTTAAGTACGCACACTACCCTTTGAATCAATATGCGTACTTAACCGGGAGGTTACTGTACCTAAAAGTCGAAGAAAAAAGTTTTACCATTTTTCTAGTTGGATCACTTCACCTCTCGAGGGTTCATATATTTGATTTTATAATGCATATAAAACCTGAATTTTTATAATTAGTCATTGTTACTTCAATCGATACAATTTTCGAAATAAACTGTTTTTATTCGCAGAGTATAATTTTGTTTCAAGAATATTTCGTTCTCATACTGCCCCATTCTGGTTGTTAGCAAACAAATTTCGTACAAACATTTTTTTCCTGTGAATTTATGTACTTAACTAAACACGAGAAACTGTTTTCTGGTATTTTATTTTTTTCTTTTTTCAAAAAAAAAATGCTTATTATTAAAAATATATTGCAAATGGTTTCATTGTTAAAATATTGTATTATTTGGCTCTTATAATCAATGGAAACAGACAGCCTAGGTGTGAAACTGCATTTAAATAAAATATGCAACGCGTGTTGCAAGGTGCAATGTTGCAAATTTGCTTTTAGTTACGATTTCGGCATCATTGCATTTGAAATTATTTATTGTCATTATACAAAAGTTATTTTGACTCCATTAAAAGTTATTATCTTATTTAAGTCTTAAGTCATTCAATAAGTTTTAGTTTGTCCTCTATAAAGCAAGCTTCAATTAAATTGACCGATGAAATTTTGACAGTAAAAATCTTTATAGACATTCAATATGCGCCCAATCGATTATATTTTTTTTATCATTTATCTATGTAAATGAATAATAATTCAGATTAAGCCACTTCAATTTGCCACCGTAGCGTAGTAATTATGTTTCCAATATACCTGTTATAAGAAGTCGTGAAAATGAGTTTCAATATCAAAATATTGATTGACCTTTTAAACATAGTATTTGAGATCTAGTTATTAATGGTAAAATAACAATCGGTAAATATCGGGCCTGTCATTTTTCTGCTCGAATAATTACTTTATAGTGTTACAAAACAACGCAATTATTTAATTTACGCAATAAATGTGATAAATTATGCGAAATACTAAAATGTATTTTAGTATTAAAAAGTCATCATCATATGTCCATAATATGCTATGTGGCAACGTTCTTTTATCTAAAAGTTTTTTTGAGCTGTCAATAATTTGAAGTACATATGAATTATTTCCAAAATTTCTGTTTATCTTTGAATAAAATAACAAACCTTAGAACATTATTAAACAAGCATTTGCAAAAGTAGTTGTCTGAGGATGCCTCTGAAAGGGGCGAAACACGTGTCACATTTTGTAACACAATACGTGGAATAATCTAAGTTATTTTATTTTATATTAAAATGAACTTCCGCAAAGTTACCGCCGAATCAATCGAAAGTATAAACCTTAGAAAAATTATTTTTGAAGTATGGTGACATTTTCGTGAAAACATTTAGTATTTCACATAATTTATCAGTATTTTCCATAACAATGTTTGATTTATTGCCAAAGTCAAATCCGCAATAAAGGTGTCTAAATAATAGCGTTGTTTTTTAACAACATTAAGTATTTTTTCGCAACGAAAAATGACAAACCATATTAACCATAATCCAATTCCAAAATGGCTAGGAACTTCTGTTGGGCCATTACAGCGAAGAAAACAGTTTGAAAATGGAACGTCTCACATGACAGTACGGGGTTCTCAAACAACTAAAATAAATAATTGTTTGACAGTTCAATCGTCAAATTGATTTCTCTGTTTTGATCTAATATTTAAATCAGAGGGGTGTTTTTAATTTTGCAAATAATCAATTGAAATGTGACCGTGATTTTAATTTATAGAGGATATTAGAAATTTTATGTCCTCGATTTGTATCTTAAAATGCTAATTCAGCAATTAACACGCCCTGTAATCTAATGCGTCAGTCATTTATCATTTTGTTTGATTCAATTAATCAAATATAATCTAATTGTGCGACAACACGTAAATTTTCATAATGTGAATTTATTGTTAAATCCGGGACTAGTTTATAAATAACAAAGTTGAGAATGAAAACCATTGGTCCCCAACGATTCTACTGCCCTCTAAGTCATAAAAAACGCTAAGCTGAATACAGAAAAAGTTATTTGATAAATACAATCAAAAAGGTGGTAGGTAGGTTTCAAAATTTTTGTAATTTTAAAAACTCTATACCGAATGTAATGTTTTTATTTTATTCTTAATAAAAATGCAAAGAGCTGAAAAAAACGATTTACAAACAACATCTCCAAACATTCAAAATTATTCCCAAATACTGTGAGCCATTATTCAGTGGGCTGTCAAAATTTTTCGTGTTGAAATATTAATAATAGTTTCTTGGGAACAATGACACGATTGAAAAGTAGTTTACTTTAATGAGTTATAATTCCTTATTTTTTTGTAAAATTAAAAAATAAATGGCACTATGTGAAACTAGAGTAAATTTTCCGTATTGAAATCAACATTCATAATTCCGGAACTATTCCATAGCGATTCAATTTTAACTTATGTGTATTAAAAAAAACTGAATATAATACGTCTGAAGAACTATAAACTCGTCAATTTCGGCATTGTATATATATTGCGATAATATATTAATTACAAATACATTTTTTTTCAGTATCTAGTTTCAAGTTGTCTTTGTGCTGTCAAGGAATGAATACTTTATTGGCCGATCACAATACCATGTACCATTTGAAGCGAGCAAATAAGCTATGCTGACTTCATAACAAAAATCAAATGAGAAAAATGCTGCATTCTTCGTTATATATAAATACGATTTATTTTAACCCATAATGTGTGGGAAATATAAAGAATACAACAGAAGAATGTATTAATCTATATTAATACATTCTATTTCGGATTTTTCCAAAGAGAATAGGAATAGAAAGAAAAGGCTAGGACAGGACTAGTGTTTAGCTAATCGCTCACGATACGCCCCGTTCATAGGATAGGATGGGTGAGAGGAGGGAATTCAAGACATCACATACATCCATGCCATTGAACAGAAATTCATAAATCGATTGAAAAATCAATTTATAAAACTGCCCGTACTGGAATTCGAACCCGTGCCCTCCGTAGCGGTAGCCAACGACGTTGACCACTCGACCACACATGAGGAAAAGAGAGGTTGAGCAACTGAGTAACAATCAGTTCTTGTAGAAACACTTCTGTTGAGATAAATTAAGTTGCTTGATTTTCAAGGCACAGGATAAAGAAGTAAAGTGCAATTCCATTAGTGGAGAAAGAAAATAGTTGACAGTGATTAAAATAGCAGAAAGTATCTTTATTTCTCGATTATAGTAATTGACCCATTCCCTGTTTCACATACAAAATTAACGGTCCAGTCAATGACTTGACTGGCGACACTGTTGTGGCATACGACAAAAGGTCTTCATTAAAAATATTTTTCTCCTTAAATTTTATCAGTATTACAAGTGATGCGATTATGCAATTGAGTTGCATTTGTGATTAAAATGCAATACAGTTATTGTTTATAACGTAAGCAATAAAATTGCAAAATATATTTTAATATTTTATAACATTTTAATGAGTCATACGGAACTATTGCAATTTTACAATGATGGAAAATATTCGCTAATATTTATTGTGTTCTTTTATTATAATTTCTGAAATTGTTTCCCATTTTTAGCTCCCTGCGGCAATTACGATATTTAGTCAAGCGTAATAAAAAAATGTTAATAAAAATATTTACATGTATTGATAAAGGATTCGTTTTGTGTTTTTATGAGCCCGAGGTTAATTAAATATGTATTCCCCACCAACCGCAGCAATCTCATGCTTATTTTTGTATAATATTATGCGTAATTCAATTGTTTACTAGCAAGACCCTTTGTATAATTATAGAAACAAAGAAAGGAGTATTTTAAAAAAATGTTTTCAATGTATCAGCATTGTTTTTATATCTTTTCATTGATATCATTATTGTATTTGTCGGCATCTGGGGTCTATCCGAAAGAGCTTTAACCCTCACAGAGGCTTTCGAATTTAAATCCATTCAATTCCTTTTTGTATGGGGGCGTTCGTAATGTCTCTTCTCGCCGAGTCGATCTTTATCTCATGTGATTTTGCAATGTTTCAGTTATATTTAAAAACTAAATCATTCCTCGCCAAATTTTCAAAGTGCATACGGGAAGAAAGATTACATTTTCGTTCAAATAAACATGTGTGGAATCAAACTTTTGATCCTTTGAAATGCTGACTCTAAAGCAGTGGTTCTTATGTGTACAGTACACTTACCAACAGCTTCATAGTAAATATTGATATTTAGAATAATGTAATTTATCACATCTCAAAACAAAAACATTGTACGGACACGAGACATTTCCGTAGGAACGCTAATGTTAATAATGCGGCCACAGTGAAACTTTACGTGAGAACCACTGCTCTAGAACATTTCTACTCAGCCGCATCGATTAGTATTTTGCTATTTAACTTTTATGATTAATTTTAAACAACGTTTTATATTTTTTATAAAATTTAAAAATTGTTTTTATCATAACATATTTAATATCAGTAGGGGAAAACTTAAACTACTTAAATGCAGCTAGCTATCTTCCACATAGTCACAACGTTATTGTAATTGAGACATTAATAACATTCAATATTTAATTTTAATTTAAGTATTACTTCATAAGGTTATATGCACAAATATTTCATGAAAACTGTAACTGCTATTTAGTGCTAATATAAAATAATTGATCTAGTTAATCGTTTTTTTATTATAGTATTTAAGCCAATTTTACGGTCCATTCAACACGACCTCACTTCGGTAACATAACGTTTAGATAGAGGCCTTAATTAAATAATATAGCCATTATTAAATCGTTGCATTATATGCATATAATTACCAACAGTAAATACTAGCCACAAAATTATTGAAATATGCAATGGATTGCAGTTATTAGAAGCTTATTCAGTTTATCTATTTTTTTGTGATTCTGTAATAGCAACAAGGTTAAGAAATGTAAGATATTATTACCAGGTGGCAGTTCTACCTGTCAGTATTCGCTTGATACCCGTGATACAAATAATTCAAAGGCAGAGATAGGTAGAGGTAGTGCACTGGTGTGCTGTGCGTACAAAAATCACTCAAAACATAAGCCTCATTGAAATAAGCCGATTATTCGACAAGCAACAATATTGATCGATAAAACATCTAAACGCATGTAAGTTTTTTTAGCGATTCAGTTTGTTTTTACGTGCGTTTGATTCGATTCAATATCACTCATCAAACGCCTGTCCAAACACGCCGCAAACGTAAGCGAGGTCGTGCTGCAGGTAGTGGTGTATCTTCTCGGCCGAGAAAATAGAAATGGTTTCATTCACTCGCTCATTTGACTCACTCGTCGGATCGCTCTGCCAAATCCCGTGCGTCGCGTTTAGATTGTTTTTTATTCGGCCAAGTTCACTTCTATCGATTGGTCTAAATGAGACATTACGCTTACACAAAATCTATATTACTCTCTGCACATGAGCTTTCAGTGAAAGAGAGTGTGTTGTTACTGCAATATAGTTTTATTGATAAACCAAGACAAATATATTGTAATAAAACATTTTTTTTTCATAAATATATCAATACTACAATCTGCTTTCCGCGTGAAAAAAGCTTGTATACGATATAACAAGTACATTATTTCGTTGTTAATATTAATTGGATTTATAATTTAACATTAAAGACATATTCTACATGATTGCTTTTTTTAAAAAAAAAAAGTAAAATAACGACTTTTTCTAGCGCTACAGTTTGGAGTGATTATTGGTCGTCTAAATAAGTCGCTTCCACCTCACTCAGTCCGTCGCTTTCCTACGCCAGTCGCAAATAATTGTATAACAATACAAATGAAAAGAAAACATAGAAGAAAAACCGTTTCTACAATGTATATGTGGCATTAATGCCAGAGTAATCCTCCTGGAAAAAAGCGTGTCGAAGACTGAATTATTGTTATATATTCTTTGTTGTTATTTTTTATTGTTTCTATGGTAACATAACCACCTAAGCATATGCAGTGTCACGAATGAGTTGTCACAGAGGTCACATAGCATCGAAACGAAAGGAATAGTCTATCAAGTTTATCAGTGCAACGGTTCCGCTATGTGTCAATAAGAAATGACACTACAGTATCAATCGTTAATGTGTTTTTTTTAAACTACTGCGTTGAAACATCCATAAGCATATGAAGTGGTAACGGACATTGATAAAACGTAAAGACATGCCAATTATAATGTGTACTTAAAGAATTATCATGTACTGTCGATGGTAATTTTTATTATTTTACTATCGTGCTACTTGTAGTACCAACTCAGATTTTTAATCCCTTGTATTTGATAAGCTGACCCGTGTTTTTTAAAGATATGCAATTATTTTAGGTTATTTAGTTTAATGATAATGTTATGTATTGTTTCACAATACTGTGATAACTCTATTACTACAATGTTTTAAAAAAAAATGTAACATATTCGAAACCTATTTCAGCATTATTCATTGTCATAACTGTTTAATTTAAGATTTCGACTAAAGGCGCTTGGTGGAATATCAATATTAAATTTGAATCGTTCAAATTGTGTACATGCTCACAGATTCTCACAGTCAGTTCAAGTTCATCCGTGAACTTGAACGCCTGAAGATCCCGAAAGGCGAAACCCGGGTCGTTAGTGACAAAATCTGTGAGAATGTACATAATTTGAACGATTCAAATTTAATAACTGTTTAATATTTAAGGTTTATATTTTAAGGAAACAAATTAAATGGTCAGAATAAAAGTATTAAACGGTCAGAATATTTAATAACAATTTTGGTAAGTAGGTTAGGTTAGGTTAGGTTTTTTTTAAATTTCATTTAAATTATGAATATGTATTCTGACCGATATATTCTGACCATTTAATAAAAATTCTGACCAGAAAAATACGAGCCATATTTTAATAGATATACAGTGGCGGATTATCCTATAAGCGCATAAGGCGCTCGCTTGGTTCCTCTGAATCTTAGGGGCCTCAAAAATAGTTTATATTATGTATATTACCCATATATATTTTGTTCAGATTTATATATATTTTACATGCATTTTTTGACGTCCTTATGTTATACAAAAAACAGGGCCTCTAAAATTTATTGCGCTTGGGGCCTCTCTTGTGCTTAATCCGCCACTGGAAATAGCGCAGTTTTCGAAGAAAACGTCCGCAAAATATTGCGTAAGCTGTTTCAGTTTTCATTATATTTAAATCGATTGAACGTGTATTTTTTAGCCTTGAAAAAAAACAATGCTAAACATGGTTTTGTAAAAATATATAGATCAGGGGTAATGACTGCTATGTGAGAAAGCAATGACCCTTCGAGATGATTGATTTTTGCGTAATCCAAGTCGAATAATTGTGAATTTCAATGCGGTCAGTGCAAAAAATCGCGACCGCAAATAATTCAATAGTTCGCATGACGAAATGTACAAACGAAACGGTGTAACTGAATTTCAATTTACAATTACTCGATGTCAGCTTCAGATACCAATAATTATATTTTAAGACAGGTAACACACCAATACAATATTAACGGATGTAATATTTATGAGCCTAATTTACTGCCAGAAATGATTAACAGTCAGGCTTTTTTTCAACAATGTTTGCTCTAAATTTTTCTCTTCGTATTCACTTGGTGTTTAAAATTGGATACAATCAAAGAAATTGGATATAATAAAGAAGGTTTTTTTTCTAGGAGAACTATTTGTTATTTATTGATTTGGCATTTACTTGGTAGAACTCCATTTTAACATGGTAAAAATATCAACGTATTTCAGTTCTACGTTTTTTTAAATATTTTATGCGTTGATAGCTATTTCGGCTTTCGTCATCGTCAGAACTATGCTTAAACGTAAATTTTGCTCAGCTATATATACTGGCTAAAACGATATTTATTATTAATAATGCGACGTTGAATTTATTAACTATGGCTTTAGTGTTTCGAAAAACAATAAGCAATATGGGATTTTTCAAGGTAAATTAGGAAAAAATATATTGATATTTATTATTAATTACATTATGGGTTTTAACAATGGTGATGGATTGATAATGGTTTGTTCATTTAATTATCAATTTAATATCAGTTTAAATTATTCTAATTAATGTTTTTAAAAACCCCAGACTGCTTATCGTTCTTTGAAAAACTAAAATCACATTTAATAAGTGCAATATTGTAATTATACTTTAAATTAGTATGTTAGAGTGAATATATGATGCATTGTGTATCTCTTCTTAGCCAGTATAATAGCTGAGCAAATTAACGTTTAAGCAGAGTTCTGACGATGGCGAAAGCCGAAATAGCTATCAACGCATAAAATATTTTTAAAAAACTGTAGAACTGAAATACGTTGATATTTTTACCCTGTTGAACTATTTGTTACTCAGTTGCTCAAACTTCCTTTTTTTAAAGAGTAGCAGGAAAAGAAGAATATTTATATATGTATTTATAATCGCTCTCGCTGGAGGATTGGAAGGATAGAAATAATTATTTAGACATCACAACAATAAGTCGAGAGATCCATTACAGAAGCCAGCGACTTTAACCGCTGCGCCACGACCCGACAGAGTAAATAGCTAATTATTAGTCCTTATCTATAGATATTGGCCGGTTTTACAATCACCGATTCATGTTCGGTATATGCTTTTTGTTTCGTTTAAGAAAATGAAGAAAAAAAGACGTTTCACATAACTTGTAATAGGCGTGCAATTATCGAAAAACGTCAAGGTCCAAACCGGCGTTGAATGGACGTAATAATTATGTTTCCAAAATGCAATAATAGACAATCGGAATTTCGATAAATATGCTCTACATTTTGGCGGCAAAATGATTAATTGTCAGTGGGCGTCTGATGTAAAACGATGCTGAGTAGGCAGTGCAAGAAAAAGGTTATGATTGATTGCCTTAACATCTGATATTGTGCAAATCATGTACAAACACATTGCTGTCTGTGATAGTTGGCGTCTTAGACATACTACAATATGTGGAGGTAAAAGGTAATGGCGAGTTAGTCTAAAAGGCGACGAAAAGATTTAGGAGAGATGGATGCAACCTTAATTGCTACTGGAGGGCCGTGAATGAACGAAGAAAGGCAAAAGACGGTAATATTTTATTTTGTAATTAAGGAAACTGTTTAATTCAGTGTTTTTTTTATCCATTTAACGCGGTGGGACGGCGTTCCGGCACTTTTTTTCTCGACATTTTTAATGTTTCAAATGAGATTTTATTTTTATTTTCTTTTTGAAAACTTTTGATTTTTTTTTACGAGATACGTTTGAAAATATTTTTTAAATCATGACCTCCGAAAAAAATATAAAAAATAAAAAAAAAGTATCAGAACTAAGATAATGTCTACAAGATCGACTTCTGTTCGAAAGGGTTGGTGTTTGTAATATCTATTCCTCTCACTCTTAAATCTTAAAGTTAACAAGGCAAAGCGAGAGCAATTAGTTAACCACTTGTCCTGTACCAGCTGTATATTTCTATCATTACTCTCTTTTTTTTTACCATGTCCGCTCCCAATGTGAAGTATATGGACTCCTGATGGAGTTTATCTCAACAGAAGTGTTTCTACGAGAACTGCTTGTTACTCAGTTGCTCAACCTCTCTTTTTCCAAATAGAGTAGGAATAGAAGGAAAGGGCTACGACAGGACTAGTGGTTAGCTAATCGCTCTCGATACGATCCGTTCATAGGGTAGGATGAGTGAGAGGGGGGAATTCAAGACATCACATACATCCATGCCTTTGAACAGAAATTCATAAATCGATTGAAAAATCAATTCATAAAACTGCCTGTACTGGGATTCGAACCCGTGACCTCCGTAGCGGTAGCCAACGACGTTGACCACTTGACGACTCGACTTAAGCAACTGACAAAAAAACGGTTTTTATAAAAAAAATTGAGATACCTCCATAAGGAAGCCATATCCTTCAAATTGAAGGCGGACATGGATTAGAAAAAAAAGCTTGACAAGCTTTTTGTCCTAGCACCTTTCTTATCCTAAAAGTTCTTCAATCTGATTGACGTGCGTTCTTTGAGATCACTCCTTCCAACTATTAAGTTTTATTATTAAAAACCGACTTCTGCGAGTGGAACACGAAATTTTAATCTCACTGTATGTGGTATTTATTGTAAGAGCCACACTCAAGGGCTCAAAGAGCCGCAGTTTGCATACCACTGATCTAGGATGTTGTAATCCGTAAGTATATATAGTACTAGTAAGCCATATTTATTTCAAAATAAGACTAGTCATCATATTGAGTAGTTAACTTATGATTGTCTGTACTAGACGAACGGGAAATGATTGAAATAATAAAATTATAGTTCGCTTCAAGTGAGAACAAATACATTTTCCACTATTTTTTAAACCAAATTAAGGGCCAGAGTCCAAGTTGTTTTATTTTTTAGCGACTCCACAGTAGTGAGTGTAAATTATATACATATTTAAGCTGTTTTTAAAATAATTGAAGTAAGCACATTTTATTTATAAAAAAACAAAACGCTAATGCTGTGAAAAATTCAAATGTTGTAATTACAGTTATCAACTTATCAAAACGTAAAATATCAGAATGATTCATTTTTGTTTGAGGTACTTACGAGCTATTTTTTTTATAATATTGAAAGTATTTTTCGTATACCTAAGTATACGAAAAATACTTTCAATATTATAAGAACCTAAGTTCTGTTGCGTACTATTGGGTCATTTTTTATTGTTATTAAGCAAAAAACGTAGTATTATAATATGTATTAAAATTTACTGACATACTATTACTTTTTTATATAAAATAATCTATTTATGCCAACATTAATCTTGCAATAGTTTAATCATTTTTGTGGCCATATTTTACTCAGATTTGACCTAGAAAAAACCGAAGGACTATGTAAATAAGATTATGGAAGTGATTGTGAAATAAAATTATTTGACAGATTTGGCAGTTAATCTGCAGTAATTCACTTTCAAACTCGTTAAATATTAACGAAGCTTACAAAATTCGTGTGAGAATTGTGTGTCAATGTACGTTGACCAAGCTGTTTTTAATTGTGTTTTAAATGAATACACATTTAAAAAAAAATCCATGTTAACTCTCAATGTGGAGTATATTACCTTCTTATGGAGGTATATCAACAAAAGTTTTTCTACGAGAACTGTTTGTTACTCAGTCACTTAACCTTTCTTTTTCGAAGAGATTATTATAGATATAACGAAAGGACACAAAAGGAATAGTGTTTAACTAATCGCTCTCGTAACAGCCTGTTATTTAAGGATCAATAGGGTGGTAGAACGAATTTTTTAAATATCGCAAAATCAAAGACTGTTTGTAGGTTTACTCAGTGCTTTTTTTGGAAAAAAAAGGTGCCGGAACTCGATTCTTATCAAGCTTTTTTTCATGTCTGTTCTCAATGTGGAGGATATGGCTTACTAATGATTTCTTACGAGAACTGATTGTTAGTCAGTTTAAAGAGAGTATGGAGAGAAAGATAGGTCTGGTAAAGGACTGGTGGTTAACCAATCTCGTTCACTTTGCTCTTTTAATTTTAGGATTGGAAGAGTGGGAGGGATAGATATCAACCAACGCCTTCGAACAGAAATCGATAAAGTAGGCTATTACTTTTTCGCGAGATCATCATTTAAAAAAATATTTTCAAACATTTTTCAGCATAAAAAATCAATAGTTTTCAAAAGAAAATAGAAATAGAACATTACAAAATTTAAGAAAAAAGGTGCCGGAACTCCATTACACGAGGAAAAAAGCACTTGGTTTACTTATATAATTAATTATTAATATATGTTTTTTAACAAATTAATTGCTTTCACTCATTTCATTTTAATTGGATAAAGTTAATTGGTTCAGTTTTTTGTTCCATATTACGCATCGTTTTTTTTTCCATATTTCGAAGTTAATTGTTAAGTAATAAAACTTCACATTAATAAATGTATTTAATCTATAACTGGTTTAAAACACGAAAGTCTTTTTCGAAAGACCACACCAAATTCTCGAAACAATTGCGTAAATAAATACATATTGAAACGAAAGTTAAATTCCTCGATCGTTATGGCACAATAAAAGGTGTAGAAATTCCCAGTATTTTCGAAGGAGTCACCATTATAATATGACAACGATATAATAACTCTATGGTGAGTTTTACAATAGGTATATGATAATAACTAGAGTGAATTATATTTTCAGTTATCCCACACGCACACACAAACGATTACAATTAGGGTAGATAAATGTCTGAAAGAACCACACCATTTTTTAACCAAATCGTAAAGTATAATATAAAATTATTAAAACGATTGATTTGTTGAGTAAATGTTTTGATTAAAATATTTCGTTGGCTAAGAAGTCAATCGAACTATTTGGTAACATGGTAATACTATGTTAAGCATGCATTCGTTACCAAAAAGCAACAGTGAGATAAAATGAAAAAAATACGATTTTAAAATAATCTTTTATAATGAAACACTTAATTTAAAAAAAAATGCTCTATTTAAAAGAAAAATTGCCCTGTAACTTCAAAGCGTCATCAGTGAGATTAATAGAATAACTAGACACAAATTGGTGTTGTTTGTGAAAAGCCTTTGATTTTTGTAATGCTGTTGCATACTAGGGATTCCAATCCGGATATTCGAATATTCGATATCCGGATATATTCGGCCCTTTTTCAACTATTCGGTATTTGGATATTTGGGGAAATATCCGAATAGTATTCGTAATAATTTTTAATGAAACATGTTACAAAATCTACGAAAGATCACACCACAATTTCTTCACACTTAAAGAATAATTATGAATTCCCCCAGTAGTGGTGTTTTCGCCTTCACCCAACTCGGGTGTTATCAATATCTTTTTGCATGCGAGTTATACGATTATTTAGTAAAAACTCAGAAATCAATACAGCTGTCTATTAGCACAAACATCTGGTTATTCCTTGTTTATTAAATATGTTTTTTTAAACCATAGTTTTAAAAATATTTTTTATATGATATATTTGGATCAATTAAAAAAAATAAGAGAAAAGTTAGACGTGTTGTTTGAAACACAATAAAGCCAACGTCAACTGCTGCTAAACGAGTATTTTCAACGCTAGGAACAATTAAAAACAAATTTAAAATATGACACATTTAATGCCCTATTATTTTGCATTTTTGAAATTTGAGCAAATGACTTTTATTACAAATGAACTCGTTTTTAATTTAGCTACTATGTAATGTAATATTTAAGTATAAACATATAATGTATGTATATACTAAAAACTATCCGGATATCCGAAAACATCCGGATAGTTTCAGTTTTACTAATCGATATTCGAATAGTTGATAATGACGAATAGTTGGAATCCCTATTGCATACATACTTTCAAATATACATAGATTGTATAATAAATGTGCAATTCCTTAAAACTGATTCATCAAAATTCGAAACGAATTCATGAATCATTTAATACCATGAAATGCTTAAATTAATTAATAATAGTTATAATGCATAAATAGAGTTTTTTTACTTATCGATGTGGTAAATGTGCGTTTTTTAGATTTTGAAAAAGTGTAAGCCTATCAATTTTTGATTTAAATCACCTTGTATGGCGATTAACTAAAAGGTTAATTTTACATATGAATTATAACTGTGTCTTATTATTTTATTAGGTCGTAAAACTTAACGTGTATCGTTGACTTTTATTAGCTTCAAATGCTCCTATTACTTCTATAAATTACCCAACACAAGAATGCTATAAGTAACCTAAAATTGATTCAATAAAAATAAAGCACCTTAAAAATACATATGTATATTATTAAAATTATAGCATGCTTAGACAGTTAAATATATCAGGTGTTATTTATATCTTCGAATCATAGTTAAATAGCCATAATTACAAAAATATATAAAAATGATTTTACATATTTAGTATGTACAATAAGTTCGTACATAAGCAAGCATTTATGAAAGTAGTCTGTTCGAAGATGCCTCTGACAGAGGCAAAACACGTGTCACAGTTTGTAGCACAATACGCGGAATAATCTAAGTTATTTTATATTAGTATGTTCATAGTTAAATTGATATTTTATTATAAAATTATTTAAAAACAATAGCTTTATCTCACACCGAACGAAGTGTGCATAGTTTGTATTTATTTCATTACTATTCCGGCAGAAGTTGGTAAGTAACAGATTGATAGTTCTGAGTAAACAGACGATGAAAAAGTTCAGCTTTTAGGATAAAATCGTTTGCATCGATATTGTATGTTACATTTATAATTATAATATTCAAATATAAATTGCATTATAACCAATCTGTCACAAATAATAGTTTAAAATTATAGACACAGACGATTTTTATTAAATATGTTTTTAATTATTAAAACCTTGTCACTGATTTCATTCGGTTAAAATTGGTGTAATAAAATTATTTGACTTTCGTAATCAATCTACTACTAACCAACCTGCTGTTGAGGTTCCCAGAATAGTGAGGACATTATATGATAATTTCAATAAAACAATAAAGAAGTATATAAAAGTGATAACTTTATAAACATTGTATAGCAAAGATTTATATCGTATAGGTTCTCTATTTCGTTAAATATGAATAAGTGAACACATACCTTAGTGCAGTGGGATCAAACTTCAATGCCGTCTGTAAAATAAAATAAAAAAAACATTAAATTTAATTTTCTTATCAAATACTTTAATTTGTTAATATTTAAAAATATATTGTTAACCACGTGTGGAGGCAAAAAGTGTCTACTGAATAATCTCAACGGATTTTTTTAAAGAATAACTTATTGCTACCAATATTTCTACCTACCAAGTAATCGCTCTTTCTCGCTATTTTAAAAGGTTGGTTAAGAGAAATTAAACTATCACACACCACAGTTATGCTTTTGAACTCAATTTTAAAAATCGATGTAATAATTCCAGGATAAGAAATAATTTAGCCGCCTGTGTGGTCGAGTGGTCAACGTCGTTGGCTTTGGTTACAGAGGTCACGAGTTGGAATCCCAGTACGGACAGTTTTATAAATTGATTTTTCAATAAATTTATGAATTTCTGTTCGAAGGCGTGGATGTATGTGATGTCTTGAATTCCTCCTTCCCACCCATCCTATCCTATAAACGGGGCGTATCAAGAGTGATTAGCTAACCACTAGTCCTGTCCTAGCCCTATAATTTTATTCCGACTCTCTTTTGGAAAGAGAGAGGTTGAGCAACTGATTAACAAACAGTTCTCGTAAAAACACGTATGTTGAGATAAACTCCATTAGGAGTCCATATGCTTCACATTGGGAGCGGACATGGTAAAAAAAAGAAATAATAAACATACTCTCCAACATAGACGGTGAAAGCACAAAAGTGTTGAACACTCGGCCGCATAACTGACATATTGATAAATAAAGGAAATATTGTTTAACGCATCGTTGAAAGCATATCATAAAGCTATTCGAATAGTTATCACGGTGGATTGTCCTGAATAAATTTTCCCTAAGCCATCTAACGATTATCTATATTGAAAATTAAAAGAAAATCAATTGCTTTTATACAGTAAGTGTTGAAATATATTTTATTGATTCATTAAAGCGGTGTTTACATTCCAAGCCTTGACCGTTCCAAGATGATCCAGATAATTTTTTGAACGATCACAGCGAAGCTATTCCAAAGTTTACATAATATCGTGTTAAATAAATTACAGATTATTATCAATTGCAAAATTTATACAACAGGTGTAACGAGTAAATATATCATTTAATTTTTGATGAAAAAAAAAATGTATAACATTATAGACGCCCATTTGCTATACTCGTTTGTTACAACTTCTACAATTAAAATCTGCAACATGTTGTTATTGATTTATCGTGAGAAATAGTTCATTATGCTCTAAAAACGCCCATACGAAAGCTAAAGTAACGTATCTGTATGAAATATCAAACATTGCTATTAACAGTATGGAAAGATAATATTACCCAATATTCCATAACCACTATATTAACCTTCCAGAGACGAGAGCTTTTTTACGATAAAAATGGACTTTTTGAAACTGTTAGTTTTTTTTTTTTTTATCAAAACATCAAATTATTTACAGTTCTTTAGCTTATATATTTGTATTGAAATTATGTTAATCTAAAGAGGTCAAATTGTAAATATTTTTAAAAAATTCACGTTTAGCTATATTTCAATCCCGAATGTTTGCTTTCCCATACGGTCCCGCTCGTCCTTACACAATATAACACTGTAGTTAAAGGATGAGCATGACCATATATTCATGCGGCGTTTCTATAAAACGACTTTGCGTTTTTTTTTGTTTTTTTGTTAGGAATAAAAGTTATCCGTGACTTCAATATGGCTTAAAAAATATATTTTTTATCGTAAAAAAGCTCTCGTCTCTGGGGGTTAATAAAAGTAATTTTCACATTGATTGATTTAAGATAGAGCAATTTTCATTTTTTGTCGATTCTTTCTGACAATTAATTAGAATCAGCGGGTTTTAAAAAAGCAATTTTATTTATAATCTAAATTTTTTTTTTTTGGTAAGACAATTATTTAAGGCTAAGAATTAAATGAACTTTTGGTTAGATCATTTGCACTTATAGTGTAGCCCCTCATATAACTCTGGTTGGCTACAATATTTTATTTTTGAATTAAAATAAAATATTATATACACGGATTGTTGTGATAACAAATTTAAAATATAAAAAATATATATTAAATATGTGTATATTTTCAAAAAAATCAAAAAGTTCACTTGTACCAGTGAAAACCATCTAATACACACGTGCAATTATTGTTAACCCATTATTAAATACATCCGAATTTCCTTAAGTTATTCAGTAAAGGTACACAAAAATTATCCAACAAACAAATTCGCCACATCATAGCAAACAATGTAAATTGAGTATTTTTCGCATACGCATTAATTCGCATCGATTCGAATTAAAGCAATAATTCAATCAACAATGAAAAATAATTGCCCATAATTACTTTTCTCAAAAAAAACAAATGTAGAACGCAGAAAATTACATGCGTTTTTTACTGCGCCCACAAACGTGAGGTCCTAAGGTGATTTTCTTCGAAAGACCGCAATAAATATCGAAATTAGATATTTTGAAAAATAATGTGTTTTTATTAATGCTTTCAGACATTTATCTGAGCTTTCAGGGATAAAATTTTTAATTTAATCTTTTTATAATAAAAAAATAAGGTCAAATTCTATAATTATAATTACAAACATCAAGGTGATTTTTATCGTTTTTAGAATGCCACCATGATTTCTTTGCTTTCGGCTGTTTTTTTAATCAAATTATATGTATATACTTGAAAAAAAGGTTTCATAATAAACATTTTTTTAAATCCATGTCCGCTCCCAATGTGGAGCATATGGCCTCCTATTGGAGGTATCTTAGCAATATTTTTTTCTACGAGAACCGTTTGTTACTCAGTCGCTCAATCTTACTTTTTTTCAAAGTGAGTAGTAGGGAAAGAAGGATAAGGCTAGAAAAGGACTAGTGGTTGACTAATCGCTATTACTACACCCAATTATTAAAATATCAGAAGGATGGGAGGGGAGGAAATGATGTGAATTGACATCACAAACACCCAGTCTTCGATCACAACTTTGAATTGAATAATTCTCAAATTCACTGTGATCTGACCGGGAATCGAACCCAGGCCTGCGTGATCGGAAGAGCAAGCTCTAACCAACTGGGCTACAGCAGGCGACAAACAATAAACATTACATTTTTTTAATGGGCACATTATGATAAGTATTTAAATCAATAAAAACATAACCATCAACTTGATAATAAAAATGATAATTGATACTTTGTAATTCCACTGATTTTGTGACTAATTGTAAACCGCGATTGGCTTCTTCGGAATCCAACTTTCGGGTCGACACAACTCTTTCTCAATACTGGATTTGGACGTGTTTGATCCCAAACTACATATATGTAATATGTATGTTAAGTCAAATTTTCAAAGACAGAGATCTTTCCAGTCAAAGTCAGCAATCAAAAAATAGTTTCGTATGAAATGATTATCTGTAATCCAGCCATTTTACTGATAATGACATAGCTAACGACTGCTCTACGTCCTGATCGTTACTTCGAACAATAGTCGTAGTAACGAAGCCTTGAATTTAAGATGGCCTTCCGCCATTATATTGTGTTAAGTATAACGACCAACTGACATATCAAAGCTACATGACGCCCAACAACGGTCAATTTAAAATTATTACCCAGTGTGAAATTCTCTGCCAATTTTATTTTACCCATTGTTCTAATGTGTGCTAATAATCACTTTTTAAGTCAAAGTTTTGTGATTTATTTAAGTTTATTGCATTGAAAATAGTACAACAATATGATAGGCATTTGTTAATATGATTTTTTTACCGTAATAAATTAAATATAAGTGGGTGCAAGTACATTCTAACTAAATCGAAAGATGAAATAGCTGACGTAGAATTTATTACAAAATGTATTTAAGTGAGGCGCCCAGTAACACGGGCAAGTAAGTTTCACTTTATTTTTCAAGAAAACTGAATGTTTGTTTGACAACTTTTTAACGAAATTTACTTTAATAATTACGAAAAACCCAGACACTTAACGTCAACTTATTAATTCAATGTTAAACTTTTACACTAAATAAAAAATACTGAATGACATTTAGTCAACTGATTCAAATCCCGCAATCTGATTGGCTCTCAATAATTTGACCGGTCAACGACGTAAACAGTTATTTGGCGAACAGTTTGCGTGTGTGATAAGTTCACTATGGAAATACTAACATCACTGCGATATGTATTTTTTCTTATTATTATCAGTGCTTTTATTTCTATGTAACGCTGTGGAACGGCGTTCCGGCACCTTTTTTCTTTGCATTTTTAATGCTTCAAATCAGTTTTCGATTTTTTTTATGTACAATTATAATTTGCTGTTTGTTCCTATCTTAGGTACATTTTGAATGTAATGTTACTGGTATCGTATTGTATTGTTGAAACAATACCGGGTCCATAGACTTGCTCTGTACCAGGGGTGCGCTTTTTGTATCGCGTGGATTCCATCTGCAATAATTTTGTCACTTTTGTTTATCAAACCTGTCAGTGATCTTTTGACACTTTTCTATCATTCAAATTACAATTATCAGTAGTCACTCAGAGGAAGACAAGGCTTCCGTGGCGGATCTTACAGATTCGAATCCCAGTTTGAACAGTATTTTTTTCAATTAATTTATGTTCTAAGGTATGGCTGTTTTATTTATTTATTTATTTAATTAACATTGCAAAAGGTTGACAAATTATAAATTTAAAACTTTTACAATGGAGAAAAAAAATAGTACAATTTAATATTAAAATCAGTAGAAAAAAAATGGCAAAGAAGTCAACTGAGTAAGCTCCGACGAACTCTACTTTAATACATAAAAAATAGTATTCGTCGGAACTCACCCACGTCTACGTGGAATATATCGACATCCGAAGCAATATTGTTGAACACCGTTAAAGCTCTCCCCAGTGGCATCCCCATTGGCAGGCTGGTTCTACACCTTGGGAGAACAAACAATTCATGTCCACGATTTCTCAAAAAATAATCAGGAACATTTAGATTCACATTCTCAAGAATGGTGGAATTCTCATTTTGGCCACGTATAAGTCGAAAGAAATATATGGCCAGATACATTTCTCTTCGAACATTCAAACTATTGAAGTTAAGCATGCCTAAGAGAAAGTCAGTTGGATAAAGCCATGGGTAATATCCATACACCCTCATATAGAGAAGTCTCAAAAATTTCTTCTGAATCCTCTCCACCATAAGGGTATATTTCGAGCATCTTGGGGCCCAAACAATTGACCCACTCTCAAGTCTGCTTCGAACCAAAGCGTTGTACATTAATATTAGAACTTTAACTCCCGAAAAGACTCTGGTGGTACGGATGACAAAGCCCAACATTTGTAATGCTTTCTTGCAAGTAATCTTAATGTGATTATAGAATGTTAGTTTGCTCTCAAATTGTACGCCAAGATCTCTGACTGATGAAATTCGCGAGAGAATTCGGCCATTCATTGAATAACGGAAAAATAACACTCGCGACCCTCTTGTAAAGGATAAAAGATTGCATTTATCAATATTGAAATCGAGTTTGTTACACCGCCCCCAATCTATTATATTATCTATATCAGACTGAAGACGATGACAATCATCTAAGGTGACAACCTTCAAAAAAAGTTTCAAATCATCAGCGAATAACAAGAACATAGAATTTTTAATAACGCTTGCTATATCATTTATGAAAATAGTGAACAGCAATGGCCCCAGGTTTGAACCCTGCGGAACACCAGAGTACGTGCAAAACGGCATTGATTCGAAAAGCCCATACGATACGTATTGTTTTCTGTTCCTAAAATAACTACCAAAAAGCCTAACAAAACCATCAGACAAACCGATCAATTGGAGTTTTTCCAAAAGAATGTCATGATCGACCCTGTCAAATGCCTTCGAGAAATCATTGTAAGAACAGTCAACTTGCAGTCCTTTATCTAACGCCGTCGACACGTAATCCGTAAACACCATCAAGTTTGTGTCGGTTGATCTTCCGACTCTGAACCCATGCTGCTCATTAATTATAAATGGTTCAATCCTTTTTAAAATCATATGATGCATAATCATCTCAAGAACCTTAGCTGGCGCTGAGAGAACAGCCACCGGTCTATAATTTTCCACTGATGATTCTGCGCCATTCTTAAAAATTGGTGTAATCTTAGATATTTTCCATATTTCAGGGAAAATGCCTGATTTCATAACGAGATTAAATATATAACACAAAGGACTTTTGATGAGGTCAATACATCCTTTTAAAAAACATGTAGGCACCCTGTCGGGACCGAGCGAGCGGGTGTTTTTAAGTTTTTTGGTAAAAAAAATTACATCTGATTCATCGATTTGCATGACATCAATGCATTGGGCACCATTTGTACGACTCTTTAAAATTGATTCAATATTAAGGTGTGGTATATCATTTGAGTATACAGATCTGAAATGGCCAGCAAATGCTTCTGCCACTCCCAGACCTGCCACTTCATGACCCTTCCAATTCATTGTCTCAGCGAATCCACCATCTTTTCTGATAGATTTGATATGATTCCAAAAAAAAATTGGATTTTCGCGTATGCAATCTTCTATCCTTTTCAAATATGTTCGGTAGGCTAATCGAATATTTTGTCTCAGCTTAGATCGACATTTACTAAAAATTTGATAGTCTCGAGGACTCTTAGAAGCCTTCCAGGCTTTATGATATAAATGCTTTACTTTAATGTCCCCGATAATCTCTCCAGAAAACCACCTCGGATATCGTCTTATACCACGACATGGTGACTTCCTTGTGAAACATAGATCGAAAATATTATATAAAGACACGTAAAATGTTTGTGATATCCTGCTTTCAAATCCTAAAATGAACGGGGAAAAGCAAAAGCGACTAGTTAACTAGTAGTCCTGTCCTATTCGTATCTTTTTATCATTACTTTATTCGAAAAAAGAGAAGTTAAACTGAGTATCTAGAAGTTCTTGTATTTTTTTTTAAAATATCTCCATTAGGAAACCGTATGCTCTACATTGGGAATGAACATGGATGGAAAAAAAACAGCTAGATAAAAAGTGAGTTCCGGTATCTATTTTTTTCAATAAAAGCACTGGCTATTGTGATGCAGCAGCTACGCCACTGATTTGGAGTATCAACGCGACGTGATGATATAATTTTATATGATGCATCATCCTTAAAACACATTTCATAGCAAGGTGTGTAACACCCCAGGCGATACAGAATTGCAACGCCTGTTTAGTGCATAAATTATTTACAGGTTTATTTCAAACAATGTCTATTACACAATATTAAAATATACTTTCTTTGAGCAATCTTTTAACAGAAAGAAGATTAGTAATATACTTTTTATCAGCTTGAATTTCAACAATGCATTCCAGGTCATACACAACAATATCTTTAAAAACGTAGACATTTATACAATTCCAAGATATTTAGATTATCATAGATATAATGGATTACATTAACTGAGTAGTATCGTTCTACGGATGCCATAATCATACCACTTTGTGATCTAGTTAGACATTAAATATCATACGACCGATGAAGCCATTTTTAAAAGCAAAAAATTTCCCCCGATTGACGATAATTAAACGATCAGCTAAACTTTTTGAATCTATTTTACATAGGTATATTTATATGCATGTTGATTGTCAATTAACTGATTCTCAGCATGGTTTTAGATCAGCACGTTCAACTACGACCAATCTAATTGTGTATTCTGATTATATTTCGCAATCCTTGGATTCTCACTGTCAGGTTGATGCTATTTATACAGATATTTCTAAAGCATTTGACCGTGTAGACCATGATATTCTCTTAGATAAATTGAGTGCTGTAGGATGCTCAAACAAGATGATTAGTTTTTTTGTTTCCTATTTGTCAAATCGACGCCAATATGTTGATTACGCTGGGTGCGTATCAAACGTCTTTCCAACATATTCCGGCGTACCCCAGGGATCAAATCTTGGCCCAATTTTATTTCTTATCTTTATAAATGATATTATAGAATGTATACGTGGAATAAAGTATCTGCTCTTTGCTGATGATTTAAAACTGTTTTTACGTATCAGTAATGAGTCTGACTGTACTATTCTGCAACAGAATATAAATGCTGTTTTGAATTGGTCTGTAAAAAACAAACTCGACTTCAACATTTCGAAATGTTTTTGCATTTCCTTCTCTCGCTCAAGATTTCCCATCTTATATAACTATGTGATATCTAATGATGCTTTAAAGCGTTTGTCTGAAGTTGTTGATCTTGGTATAAGATTTGACTCCTCTTTCAACTTTCATTCACATATTACTTCTATTGCACTGAGTGCAAGCAAACTTCTTGGGTTTATTGTTAGACAAAGCAAACCATTTGAAAACCCAACTGTGTTTCGCACGCTTTATGTTTCTTTGGTCTTAAGTAAGCTTGAATATGGATCCATCATTTGGAGTCCATATGAAAGTTCATACAAGCTGCAATTGGAGAGAGTCCATAAGAAATTTCTTAGATATTATTATTTCAAAAAATTTAAATTCTTTCCCTTTGATAATTCCTTAAATGAATACTACCCCACCAAATTTCTTTTAGGAATGTTATCATTTCACTCTCTTGAAGCTCGAAGATCGTTTTCAAGCTTAAAGCATTTTTCTCTTCTCCTTCGGGGCCGAGTTAATAATCCTGAAATACTCATGACTATTAATTTACATGCTCCCAATTTATTTTCACGTGGGCGAAATTATGATCGAAAACTTTTATTTCTAAAAACTTATACCTCGCTTAGGAGGTATGAGTCTCCAGTTCCTAGGGCCGTTCGATTGATCAACTCATTGCCTAGTGAAGTGGATGTTTTTGGTGATAGTATTTGTGAACTGTTTGTGAAATTTTACTATTTTATTTCTTGATTTTTTGTGTTGATTTTTATGTATTATGTAATTTTATTTAATATTCTGTGTCTTTTATTTGTCAAGTACATGGCGAATTGGCGTAAGCTGTTATGCCATGTACCATAATTTTAATTTTAAACAATAAATAAATAAATAAATAATATGTAAAAGATGTAGATGAAAGAATATGAAGATTTCCAGATAATTTGTAAGTATATTTTTGTGTGTGCATAAACGTATCAATAATCTTTGTGTTGGTTGCCATAGGCTATATGTTTCGGATTCTACGAATTGATATGAGCATGCTTATTAATTCCAATAATAATGAATTAATATCAAACGGCTTTCATCTTTTAAACCGTAATTCAATTCTGAAAGTTGAGCCTTAAATAGAGGTTATCTGATTTTTTCTATCGAAACCATTTCTAAAAGCAAATTATGAAACCTTTTTAAGATTACAGACAGTGGATTAAAGTGCTTAAGGGAAAATCTGCTACTGTTTACGAAAGGAAAAGTGTGTTAAATTAAATATGCAATAATAACTACATTACATATTATATTCGTAAAGAAGTAAGAGAAACAGTCAAATCAGCATTGCTGAATTAGTCAATTTTACCATGAAACATTACATTTTACATCTAAGTTCATATGAATGCAAATTTACAGATTGACTATTTGAACGTGTACCGTTTAATATAAGAAAAACAATGTTGTATTAACGAATATGTCGTTCAAAATAATGTTTTAAAACATGCATTGAATTTCTTTTGAGCTAAATATTATACGTGTTATTAATTTCGTTGATTTGTTATGCAGCGTAAATATGCTTTGTGTTCAAATATTAATATTTATAATGGTTCCGACTGGGTGAAAAAATGTTTCAATTTAAGTATGTTTACGGCAGACTACGTGTTTAAAATGATAATTTTTAATAATACGTTCTACTCACATAAAACGATTTTTGCAACACCTGATTTTAATTAAAATCTAGATCACTTTATAAATAAATTCAAAAAAATAATTACATACCTATATTGCAAGATGTATTTTTATTTTTACATATCATTAATAATTTAATTTATATTGCCAACATTAGTTGATAAAAATATGTAACAAGAAATGCAGTTCTATACAGTGTTGCCTGTGGTTAAGAAATATGCGAGATATAAATTCTAGATCAGAAAGTGTCAATCATAACAGCTTTCCATATACAAACAACTAGATTTTTAAACGATAGTGTAACATGGAAATATTTATTATTATTTTTAACACTTAATTAGAGGCAGAATATTACAGTTTTTATACTGCCCTTTCGTAACCTTTATTTAAGTAACAAAATATATCGTGTAATTTATTTAGTATCGCTTATTTTTTCCCAAATATTTTTTTATTTCGACCAAAAATAAACATAAGTTTTCATGATTATTTCGTTTTGGCGTCTTCTGAAATAAAATATATATATTTTTTATCCCATATCCACTCCCAATGTGGAGCATATGGCCTCCTAATGGAGGTATTTCAACTGAAGTTTTTCTAGGAGAACTGTTTGTTACTCTCAACCTCACTTTTTTTAAAGTGGGGACAGAAGGATAAGGCTAGAACAGGACTAGTGGTTGGCTAATGCTATTGCTACACCCAGTTATTAAAGGATCAGAAGGATGGGAGGAGAGGACATAATGTGAATTGAAATCACAAACACCCAGTCTTCGATCACAGCTTTGAATTGAATATTTCTCAAATTCACTGTGATCTGACCGGGAATCGAACCCAGACCTGCGTGATCGGTAGAGCAAGCTCTAATCAACTGGGCCACGGCAAGCGACAAGTACTAAGTAAAAACTTATTGCCTAATTACAATGAATTTCCACCAAGTAAATACCAATTATACCAACATCTGTATATTTGTATTTTTTATAAATTTTCAATTTTACCGTTCAAAAATTTATCGTGAAATCATTTATCTTGTAATATATTTTCAAACATGGATGTTTTATGTATTTTTTTACTATTCAAATATGTATCACGAAAAACATTCTTCAGTGAAAATATTCCCACCGATGCGTATCAATAGAAACAGCAAAAAAGATATAACTCTTGTCTCTTTACTTGCAACACCAACCCGTCTCAGAAAACATCGACACGATCTGCTTATCATTTTTTATAAAAAGGTTACCATATTCGCGACATGCGTTTTATCAGGCCACACCAACTTTACTGTGTGAACCTCTTAGAATAATGTATTCCATAAACAATAAAGCACGAATGCAAGAAATAGTTTTCGCAATAATAAAAAAATACCACCGCATTAATGTCCCATTTATTTATTTAAACTACTGCACACCTAGCTATTTAAGATAAATTATACTTTATGGTTAATGTTCTACATTTGAAATTTTATATTGACGCTGTGGAATTTTCTCATGACATAATATCACTTAATGTTGTAGAGGTGTTAATTTTAATTTAATTAATGATGAAATTGTAACATTCAATATATATTTTATATCCAGTGTGTCATTTATTTGTTAAATGTAATATATTTATGGTTATAATTGTAGTCGTTAATATTTTAATTGCTAAAATTGAATGAAAGAAAATTCAAAAACGTAATACGATTTCTAAGTGAGGAATGACGAAAAACTGTCAGTCGTCAAAAAAAGAAGGTTTAAGTATTTCAATATTTTTATTATAAAGATATAGATTATTAAGTATTTATAATTAAAGACAAGGAAAGCTTTCTTTAATCAAGAATTTTTACAAATCTTTGTTTCCCACTAATTTTGAGTTCGTTAATACAGGAAACCAACTTTACATGTATGTCATAATTATTAGGGCAGTCTGCAATGATCAGTTAAAATAAACGAGCAATGCAAGTTAAGTATGGCACCTAAGGATTGTAAAAAATTCCAGGTGATATCTTTAAATATTTTTTATTTACTTAAAATAATAAATTCAGTGTTTCATTGATAACCAACAGGTAAAAATCAACAACAAGGAGTGTTCAAATATGCTGAAGGATTTTGAATAAAGGCTTTTCCAATAATATAATACCTGGTGACTAAAAAACTAAAAAATAAACGTCGATTTCCGTAGCTGAGTGAACTTTTGATATTTATGTTGGAGTTAAGGATTCGAATACCAAAATAAACAACATAATTCATCGACTTAGGAATTTGTACACAATGGTATGATTAAGGTATTTTAATTCTTTTTCACTTACGAAATAGCAATATTGAAAATGGTCATTACAGATAGACAGTGATTTTTCTACTTCTTTGACTATATTCGCTTTCTATGTGAAGCATATAGCCGCCACGAGGCACCTCCATCTTTTCCTGTCTCACATCCTATGGATAGTACCCGACAGTCGTCTCACCAGTCGGAAGAAGAGGCAGGCAGGATTAAGGCTCTCCACAGGTATCCGCAGCACGTGATCCAGCCAGTTCCAACGTCTCTCCATGATCACTGACATAGCTCCTGCTATTCCTAAGCGCATATTGAGCTCTTTCTTCGTGCTACCGTGTTCAATGATATGTACGCCAAAGTATCTTAAATTATCGACTATTTCGATGACCTGTCTCTTCTGGTAAGGGTCCTATCAAGTTTGGGTTGCCAGATTTCCAAAATTACAAATCGGGACATTCACCATTCCGAAGATTTTTACACGTGTACACAATTTTTAGAGGTACTTGTAATGCGGTTGGGAATCTGCTCAAAAAGGGACGTCTGGTTACCCTGTATCATAGGACAGTGATTAATTAATTCTTTATTCTATATAAGTCCTTTTATTCTCAGAGACTTCTATCGTTAACAGAAAGGAAGGATCGTAAGTCTCGTAAGGATCTCTTAATAAAAAATGTACTACCTCCTTAATTATTGATTAAGGAGGTAGTTGGAAATAGATAATGTTAAAAAAATAAATAGTATTTTATTTATAATTATATTTTATAACTTTGTTACACATCAATAATTTTATTTTATAGAATCAAGTATTTTTACGTTCTTTCATGAAGCCAAAATAGTGTACTTTATACAGAAAGAATTCTAATTTTAATTTACAAAAATATTTACGAAATAGCAACAGTATTTTACGGTGCTTGCGTATTATTATACGAAACATTATGAATAATGTTATATAATCTAGCGTAAGTGAGATATGTTCATTTTTTTTTTAATTCAAAGCGAAATTGGTGTCCATCCCACTTCTCTAAACGAAACATCGATGAAGCAATTACCGATGAATATTGCATAACGCCAATTTGAAATTCATTCATATCGAAATTGCAGCCATAAATCGTAAACACCAAATTCTAAAGTAGTCTCTCTCCAATGCTGCATTTTTTAAAATGATTTATCACTATTTCACATTTTATAGAATCCAAGTCAAGCGATTGATTAAATATTTCGCAAATTTCTAGAAAATAAATCCATCAAACCAAAATTGGAAATCGTACACAACTAGACCGCTTTTAGAAATGATAATTTCTATTAAATAATGTGGAACACGCGCTATTAAAATAATTTATAATATCCATATAAATTTACAATCAGCACAACTTGCTTTAATTTACTTTCAATGTATAGGTGAAGAATGAAAACGATTGGATGACGTTTGATTTCTAAATAATTATATGATTTTTTTTAAAATTTATTATTTACTTAATATTTTGTCGATTAAAATACTAAAAGCATTTACATTAAGGTATGCAGGTATTTATTTCAACGATGATTGTTGAATGTCTATTAAAAGTATTTTCGTAATTTTTTTGTAATATAAACATTCCGCCTGTGTGGTCGAGTGGTCAACATCGTTGGCAACCGCTACGGAGGGCACGGGCTCGAATCCCAGTACGGGCAGTTTTATAAATTGATTTTTCAATCGATTTATGACTTTATGTTCAAAGACATGGTTGTATGTGAAATCTTGAATTCCCACCTCCCACCCATCCTATACTATGAACGGGGCGTATCGAGAGCGATTAGCTAACCACTAGTCCTGTCTTAGCCCTTTATTTCTTTTCCTACTCTCTATGGAAAAAGAGAGGTTGAACAACTGAGTAACAAGCAGTTCTCGTAGAAACACTTCTGTTGAGATAAACTCCATTAAGAGTCCATATGCTCCATATTGGGAGCGGACATGGTAAAAGAAAAAAAAATGTCATAATATATGTACATATATAATATGTTTAAACGTTTTTCTAAAATGTAGTTAAAAATCGCGAGTTTGACTCGACATACTGCAAAAGTTTCTTTTTTATGTAAAAAAACAATCATTTAATTGTAGAATATAGTTTATGGGATGATATTATAACTTGAATGCGAATATTTTTTTGATATTTTCGATCAGTCGGATTCTAAAAAATGTTTTTTTATGATTTATTAAAGTGGTTGATTTTTATAGAAATTTTCAACATTTTCAACAAAACATTTCAAATTTATATTTAAAGACCTAGGTACAATGAAAAGCGTATTAGTTAATACACTGTTTTAAAGTAAAATGTCTCAAAATCTTTTATGATTACTTCTTTATTAGAATACCTTTCAATGAATCCAAAATTCGTTAGCAGGTGGAAGTTTGGCTTATACGTTGTTATTACACCCGTGTTTCCAATCAATATATTCAGTTGTAAAAATATCTCAATGTTTCCTGAATGCCGCTAATTTTTTTAAAAAATTTTACACCCATCTTCTTACCTGGGAACCTAAGCTATTCAGTCCAGCGGTGGGCTGCCAATATCTTAACAAGGGGCTCGGTAAATGTTATCCATTTTTGTATCCATGTCCGCTCCCGATGTCGAGTATATGGCCTTCTAATGAAGGTATCTCAGCGAAAGTTATTTTTCTACAAAACTGCTTGTTACTTAGTCGCTCTACCTCTCTTTTCCAAAGAGAGTAGTAGGGATAAAATGATAAGCATAAGACAGGGCTAGTGATTAACTAATAGCGCCCAGTTGAATTGAAGAATCGGAAGAGTGGGAGGCAATCTAAAGACATCACAAACACCCATTCCTTCGAACAGAAAATAGATAAATCGATCGAAAAAATGTTTTTTCGTACTGGGACTCACGGACGCCCACAACGCTGAATGAAAAAATGAAACGACAACTAATTTTCAAATTTATCCATCTACAGAAATTGCAGTTATGTGATGATTTGATATAAGACGAATGATTTTCTTATCTTAACAAGGGGCTCGCCGGCCGCGCCAAAATTTAACAAGGGGCTCGCGCGAGCCCCCTCCAGCCCATCCCTGCTTCAGTCGCTTCTAAACGGCTGCTCGCAAACAGTCCTCATAAATAAATAATTCATCATTGAACGAATTCATTAATAATCGTTATGCTCCAATTTGGATCGTACATGGCTAAGAATGTACGTGCATAATTAAAATAAATGACAAGCACATTTCTGTACAAAATACCGAAATAAATTGTTGTAGTCAACGAAGTAAGAATTTATGTATGATTAATTAAATTAATGATGCACAAGACGAAATCAATTCCAAGCATATGTTTTTAGTGAGCCATATTTAACAGGGGTCTGAAATGTTTTTGGCGTAAATTACTTTGCTAAAAATCAATTAACCTGATAGATGAAATTAAATATTAAAAACTAGGTCAATTACGCGTATAAATCAAGAATAAATTGACAACTTTAATGTTGCACCTCAACAATTTTTAATGCAAATTTAACATACCGTATGGGATGTAAATGAATGCCATCCACCTTAGTTTTTTTTTTTAAATATAATTAAAGGCTATTAATGGCATATAAATACAAAAACAGTTCTTTAACAATGATTTCAACTGATATTTACATACTTGTTATAATTTTGTTTTGGTAAATGCTGGTTTTTCTTTACTCATGTGGCGATATAGACCACCCAAATCCATGGCCGACTACACAACCATTCCCCAGACATATAAATTTAATAAATGGAGCGCGACCTGGACCTGAGGTCAAACACTTATCGAACCACTACTATACATGATATCAGCTGAAGGCGATTAATAAAACGACAATATCGACGATTTAGTTGGAGATGTGCATTCGAGTGTGTGAAGATTCCTTAAAATAAAACCGAGGGCGTTACTGCTCTGGAGATTTTACTATGAACAACAAGATCTCCCCATTTGTTCTTGATTTAGTCACTTTTGTGATAAAGGGACTTAAAAGAAGCCGAGCGTTAAACATTAATTTTTCAGTTTTGTATGGAATTTTTTTAGGGTAAATACAAAACACATCCTTTATTTGCTGTTACGTATACATGATTAGATCAAGTAAGTTAAATAATTCGCACACTTTGTGGGTAAAACAATTTATTTTAATTGTTCCACAATGTTATCGTTACCAGATCACTCATAATTGCCTGTAAGCTATGCATTTTATGTCAATGAAAACCGCTGTATATAAATTCAGGTTAATTTATATAAAAAAAAACATATGTACATGAAAGTATTTGATCCTGTTGTAAAGTTTGCTAAGAAATCAACAGATTGAAGGTAAGGTTAAGAAACTCACTTAATATTCGTTCAAATAAGAGAATTGGTCGGAAAGTAAATTATTTTATTTAATTACAGGAACAATTTTATCAATTTCAATTGTACATATATTGACAGTGTGATCCCACAAAACATTCACCAAAAGAATTAAATATTACTTAGACGAACTCGTCAATAACTTATTTAATAAATGATGATATTGGTTAACTTAATTTAGAGTTATTTCCCTTAACGTTGAAAGTGAGGTTAGCTTTCAAACGTACGATTGCTACAGCAGTTTTTCGTACATACACGTTGTGATTTTAAAAAAATCATGAAAACCTTCAAGGCTACATCAAGAAATTCGTCGACCGGAAAACGGAAATTATCTTGTGGTTAAACAGCCACTAACCGACACGTACTCTCTATTGTAAATAAATACATAAATAAACAAAAAAACACATTACAGTTGTTACGCAAATAATAACAGAAATATAATCGGTCTATTTTGAAAGATATGACGTTGTTATACGTGTAAAACTTAGATATGAAACAATAAACAAAATCTGGTACAACTATTATAGATGCAAACAATCGAAAAATGGCAAAAAACAACCACGAGGTAAGAATAATACCACAGAGACCGCAACTATTTCACGTCCCATGAAAATAGAAGAAAAAACTACTGGATAAAAAAATAATGTACCGTGGCTTAAATAGATTATATATTTATGATCGGCTGCTGTGTTAGTTTGTTACTCTATCAGTTAAATGATACAAATATTGTTCATCTTTTAAAAAACGAATAATAAATAAGTCGTTTTGCACAATTAGCTTATAGAAAATGTAGATGATTGAGTGAAATAAAATGAAGTTTAAATTATACTAGTTATCGAATATATCAGAAGCTAAACGAAAGCTACTGGTGCGGCCTTATTTCACTTTTCAGATAAGCCAGATATACAATAACTAGCTTATTTTTATCTTTCCGTGGTACTCAGGGAAATCCACTGCCAACGGTTACCAACTAATATATTATTTTCGAAGGTGAATACTGTATCGAAACAGTGATAAGCGCTTTCAAATAATAACCAAGAGTGCCTGATTTTGTTTAAATATTAAATGTATTGTTTACTCTCAGAAATATATAATGAGAAAGTAATTTATTTTAATGTTTTTTCTACTTGTGTGTTAAGGGAAACAAGCAATAAAGTAGTGTTTCGACAAACGTTTTACATCTTCATCGAAGTAATAGAATCTTGATGCAATTAAATATGTCGTTATTTTTTACTTGTACACTCAATGAAACGATCTCGTTTCTTGAAGTAGCGATAAATAAATGTGTAAGCAAACAATTTAGAGATCTAAAGAAGAAATTTTCCTTTTACGTCTGTCATATCCTATCACTCATGCAGTAAGAGTGCAATAAAAACCTGTCAGACGGAGAGCGCCAACATTGAAAAAACATAACAGGTAATCAAGAGCACAAGTGAATGCGTGAATAAACCGGTCATTAGGGTTGCCGCATTCAGAATTACGCCTCTATAATCAGACGGCGTCGTTCTGCTCATTTGTAGTAGACAAAAGACGGAATTCCCCCGGTTAGTCACATTGTTGTGCGATGCCCAAATTGGTGTAATTTAATTGGGTGTACAAACGTTGTCGAGTGCAAGGAAAGACTTAATAATGTAATTAAGGACATGTGTGTTTTGTAAAATTTGATATGACTTTTGCGTAGAGGATGATGCGATTGCTTGACAAATTTTTGAAGAGTACATTACTAAAGTCAACGCAATGTCCTGTTAGTACACACTCGAATTATTTTAAGTCAAATTATAATACATTAAGTCTATGAAAATAATGATGGGAATGGTGCGTGGTTTTGTATTATAGCCAGAGCGCGCTTGAGCACTTATTTGAGGTATTTTTAGTTAAAATTAATAAATGGATTTTAATTAATATAATAATTAAAAAGCCAACATTTTCATAATACTCTGTACTTCAGTACTCTGAAATAAATAACAAATCTCTTACCTAAAAACAATAACATTACTGAAATATGGAAACAGACCTACACTTCATATAATTATAAAATGAGTCTTATTGACGGTCAATGTTGAAACATTGCATTTTTACCAAGAACTTTGGTAAACATGCAAAGTTCTCACAAACGTAAATCTTTTTTTGACTTTTCTGAAAAGTCCCGATATTAGTATATTATAACTTTTTTTCATTTTGTAGACAGATACAGATACATAGTAAATTTCACCACTATCATCTTTGCTTGTTCATTTTTATTGTTCAATCGAATAATGGTACATACAATTATTTAATTTACAAATATGTAATACCGTCTACAAACCAATTTCTAAAATTAATTAAATCTTCTTGGTGGTAACCCTTAATTGGAGTAATAAACGATCAAGATTGGCTTGAAAGCGTGGTGTAGATTTCATTAAGAGACCATTGAGTTGTTAATGTCTGCCAATATAATATATAAAGACTTTTAATTAGTAATATTGATTCGTATGCGAATTTACTAATGCTTTTTACTTATTACAAACGTGATCAATCACAAACCATTAAAAAACAGTACATAGTAGAATTTAGAATGATAAAATTATAATTAAACCTACATAAGTACATATTATCAGTTAAAAATTGTTAACCGTCTATACCTGGTAAAAAAGTTTTTTATCATAAATCAATACCAATTCATTGTGAGATTTCATCCTCGCAATTTCCGAAAACAGTCATAATTTATATTTATATAAAAAAAAACTAAAAATAGTAATATAAGTTTGGGCTATTTTTTAGAAGCTTTATTTATCCAGAATTTATTATAATAATTAGTTATTGTCCGTTGTAAATAAGTTTGAAAATTTAATCGACTTTAATGAAATGAAATGGTTAAGATAAAAAGTGTAAGTAGTGCAAAAGAATATTGTGTTTTTTAAATATATTTGATTAAGCCAAGTTCAAATATATTGAGTCGTATCAAATATATTCTTTAGTTAAGTATTTTCTACATTTACTGCACATAACGTTTTCACTGTGCTGTAAATTTTATGGTTCGTAGCGTGCATCTGATCTTTGATCTGCTTGAACTATTCATTTGATCCGCCAAATCTATTTTGCGGAACTACGGAACATTATGAAACAATTACTGTACGCAAAAATACGCTACTTACGTAAAGCTACATCTTCGTATTTGATAATATCATAGTTCATTGACCACTTATGCTAATTTTAAACCGTTTTTCCTAATAACAACATCCGATAAAACATAACAGTAGTGCATGCAGAGATTTAGCAATAAATCAACGTTTCATCTTTATCCATTCCTTTGTTTGACCACGGAGATGTGAGATTCTCACGATTTTTAGACCATAACACAATAATCTTGGTGATCCATCATTTCAATACAAATGATTTCATTACCCACAACAAATCATTTCCCATAGTATTAATCGCACAACCAATGGCGTTCTTAAAAAAAATAAAGTGACAGATGACAAAAATTAAATATTTGTTTCGATGGATTCAGCGGTAACTTTGCAGAAATTCATTTTTAATATAGAAATAATTTCTAGAACTTTTTCAAATTCACTTGTGTTATATAAAAATTGTCGGTTTAATTCTATCTATCTAAGTGTTCAGGAGACAGTTAATGAATATTTCAACTTACAGAAACAAATTCTTATGCACTTTTGTTTGTATAAGAATCTTTTACTATTCTTAATTATTATGCTCTGAAAAAATAATTGCTAATTTTTATGTATGCTTAATGTAGAGAACTTACGTTATATTTTAATAAATAAATATAAGAAGAGATACGTTATATTGTGTTGTTAATGCTTTGATATGATTTTTAACTGAAATCACCAAAATATGAAATTCTAAAAAAAAATACTTTCGTGGTGATTAAACCTACAATATACTCCTTTTTTATTTTTTATAATATTTGCACACTAGTTTTTCAACAAGTACAGATTTAAACTTGTATTTTGTAAGTAATTAAGAATTTTTGAGATTGAATATATGTATGTATGTATCGATCGATGACTTGTGCTGTAACTATAAATAGTAAAAATGGTTTTTCATCAATCAATTAAAATGCATATTTAGTCACTTAGTTATGCAATTATAAAAAAATCAGAAGGTTTATTAAAAATAAGTGAGTAGAGGAAATAACGTTCATTGATTAATTTATAGTAATTTATTCCTAACGATAGCAATAGGTTTGAAATACACTGATTGAAATTCTCAAGTAATCCTTAACCCATAACATGCCATCCTAAAAAATCAGGTTCCCTGCTATGATGGCATCTCAGTTTCACTGTTTATTAACAGTATTTAAACCTAAGTTAGCAGCTAAAAAATAATGTTAAAAATGTATATATGCTAGAATACCTAAAATGATAAATACTTATTAACAATATTAAGATAAATATTGAATGACTTAATGGCTCAACTATTTACGATTGTATCATGGGCATGGAGGTGTTAACCTTGCGATATTATGTCTGGTTAGGATTCTGGAGAAGCTTAACATGTGTCATACTTTATAACGCAACCAATTAACAAATTTAATTATATAAATAAAATCTAATCTAAACATTTGAAATGAAGTTACTATTCATTTTAAGGGTTTCGACGTTTTACCAACGAAGTAATTTACCAAACAAAAAACGGGATATTTTATTTAAACTAGTATTTATTTGTACGAGATAAATTCACTCTAACGATACTTCGAAAGAAACGACACGTACAGTAACACAACACTTGAAATAAACAAAGTTTGAAAATGTTGCTGATTTTATTTTAAATCAATTATTTTAAATATTATTACTTATGAGAGTCACTTACAATTTGATATCCGGTAATAATTTGATGCAGATTGAAGTCCACCTGTGAAATAAAGAAAAGAAAGTTTTAATAACAGATAATATTATAGACAACAGATTGGCAGTGTTAAAATATTATTTTATATTAATATTAAATATCCGAGAGAAAATAAAGTAAACACGTCGCATTAAAGAATCGTCATACTATTAAGAATTATTATTTTAAAATTATATTCTGAAACACGCTACCAGTCGAGACTTTGATCTAATACAATCTCTACAAAAACATGGAAACTTTTAACCGAATTATGATGAAGTATTAAATATGCATGGTTTTTATTCCTTTGTGGGTAAGAAATTATTAGAAACACTGAAAAAAACTATGAATCGTACATTATATTTAACAGTTTTTGTTTTTAAATGTAGTTAAATATTAGCTTTGTTTGGCTAGTATCTAAAAAACTTATATTTACTCTTGCCTTGCTTAACCACCAAGCGCGAAGAAAATTTTAATAATTAATTAGACAGTGATTATATCATAATATAATGCAGCTTATGTTTACTTTACGTATCGGGCATGTTATATCTAACTCTTGATATCGTATATCTACAGAATGATCAGCGAACAATATAAACATATACACGATGTTTACTAGATATTGTTCAAGCTGTTTTTAAAATTACTTGGTGGTATATTATACAAATCAAATATTTTTTGTCTTGAATTATCTGTATATCTGCAATGCAACCCGCACATACACACACTCTGTCGTAAATGTTCACCGATTTTTACAGATAGAAGATTCTTAGCACACAACATAAACACATATACTGTGTTTTCGCATCTTTCGCATAAACTGAATAAGGTTAATATATGTACATTATAATTCTATCAACTTGTAATTTATGAAATCAGACCCCATCCAAAACGCCACTGTATATAGTGTACAAATACAAATATCAGCAATTGATATAAGATTATACAACCTTTTTGTTTTATAGCCCAATTATATTCACTTCAATTTTCAACTATCTGAATTACGAGCTTTAAGCTCATACTTTTTACATTAACCCATCACACGTCGGGGATATTCAAAACCAATGCTATAATAAATGAAGTAAAATTTAAATTATACAAATTGCTTTTTCTGGGCAGATGCTCTTTTAATTGTCAAATCAAAATTATCATATTACGAGGAAAATTATGAGCTTAAGTCCAAAAAGCCTTCTTATATGAGAGCCAACACTGTGGAAAAACATATTGGTTACGTTTTTTTTACGTTATGTTAGCATAAGTTAACTATGTTAAAACTCAATTAAATATAACTTCACAATGCTGTTACAGTAAATTCACAGTTGTTATAATGCATCCAATAGGAAAGCTATCAAAAAATAACATATTCTTCGTATATCACTCATTCTTCAATATGAAACAATTTTTTAAAAATTCATTGACGCAAAGTATCCAATTACGCGTATTAATTTAATTAATAAACAGTGAAAACCATATAATAATTCTGTTTAAAATAAGTAATCATATGACATATGAATAATTACCATAATATCTATTATACAGACAATTTTTGTTAATAACAACGACTGTTCCATTGTTCATTCATTGTTAAAACAAGCACTCAAAGCTAATTTCTCAGAAAATAATTTAATCATTCAACTGGAAAACTTTCGACCTTCTACAAACATATTATTTAAGTTTACAAATCAACGTCAAAGAAAGATACTTTTTTTTTCTTGACAGTCATAAACTATTTAGGTCAATTAACGCTACTTAAGTAACCATGAGTCTGATTGTTCTGAGTGGTTAAAAACAATAAATTAAACTTAAGAATTTCTCATGATTATTGAGATAACGTTTTGCATATACTAATTTAATAGTGTGTAATTAACTAAATCAATTAATTGATTTATCTTGCTTAAAAGTTATGAATAGATAAAATTAATAGAGCAAGCGAGACGCGTTAATTACCGTCTAATCGTTAATCTGTATTTAAAAACAATCAACGTCTGTGAGAGGAATGATTCTACTAAATTCATTCGATTGAATTTTAAATGTTATTATACAGAAAAAAACTGTGTATTTATATAAATTATAATTCGTGTAAAAAGTAATTAATTTCTTTATAAAGAATCAACGTTAAGAAATTGTGAAGGATGCTAGCTTTTTACCTTGGGCAACGACTTTAAAGTAAAGAAGCAGGGTGTTTTAATTCACAGTTAATCAACTTTTGTTCTTAAAAAAATCTTCCTTTCTTTGTATGAATATTTTTTTATAAAACTAAATCTGTATGTCACTTCCTAAATAAATTTATCACTTTAAAAACAATACTTTGACAAATAATTGAAATCGCTGTGAATTATTTATGACTCTAAATTTTAATCAATTGACGCATAAATTCATACAGGTACTTTCTATAAAAAAAAAACTATTGAAAGCAAATAACAAGCTTTGTCTAAAAGTATAATCGAACACATATTGGGTTAAAGAAAACACAAAAGAAAGCTCAAAGTGAAAGTACGTTTTGCTTAGAAAATGTTGCAATGTGTGTATAAATTAATTTATCTATTACACTTCGGTAATTTATTCCATGGAAATGTAACAAGCATTTATTGTAGATTATTGGGTCAGTAAAAAAATGAAATATCATTACTCCAGTATGACTGCGTGTCTATTAGAAACGCCTTTCTTTGGGTCCGGGCTGGGAAAACACATTGCACAATGTACAACTTGGGCAATATTGCTTGTCTCAATAGCACAATAGTGAAAAGTCATATGAATGTTTTATATTAGACACGTTTGTATTCAAAGAAAGCTATTTTTTATTTCATCACTTCTTGACGCCTTCTTCCGCCGAAATTGAATCACAATTGATCCCATATATATTATCTAATAATATTTTGTCATACATATATCCCTTTTCCATTCTTTTTGTGTGTATCTGCAATAAACTGAAGTTAATAAATATTGGCAATCATTTCATTGTTTTAACCATTTCCGCTTCCAATGTAGAGCATATTAACTCATAATGGAGTTTATCTGAACAGAAGTGCTCAAATTCTTTTTTTTAGAATAGAGTAGAGTAGTGTATATCAACATTTTTGTGCCCGCGACCCCTTTTGAGTGTCTTTATTTTTCTGTAGCCCTCATACCATTGTTTTGTCTTCCCATTAAAAAATCGAATTTCAAAAACCCAGGAATTTGTGGATTTCCTGAAATACCAGCGTGGGACCTTATTTTTTTTTAACTCTTCTAAGAAATTCGAATCCAAAATCACAGAAATTTACGGATTTTTGAAAACTTGCCTATGACCCCCCCTATACTGTACTGTAGCTCCCCAAAACAAAAACAAATCTCTGTGACTCCCAGGGGGAGAAAACCTCGAGTAGAGATACAAAGATAGGGCTAGGACAAGTGATTAGCATATCGCTCTCGTAACGCCCTGGTTTTAATATAAAACGGGTTTAAGAGATATTTTCATAAAAAAAAACATCCGGGACTTAAGCTCATGACTACCATAACTGAAGCCAACAACGTTGACAACTCTACCATGGACCCTGTTGAAATAAATATATCGAAAGAAATACACACATAAAAACAAAAGTGTTTTTTTTATTTTTAGCTTGAGAGAAGAGCTTTGAAAAACTTTGCTATAGTAATTAAAAATAACTGATCTGCAACATTCAAATGACGGCGCTGATTTTGACTTAACTAATGTATTTAATAAATAAAACACAATTCGTGTAATTTATGTCAACTGATATTCCCTCGCTTTGCAAAGCCATATCTGAACATTCAATACAAATATGTGTGTTTTATAAGTATAATGTGTTTCAACCTGAAGTTTAAATCTTAAAGAAATTGTGCGTAGAATTGAAGCAAAATCTTAACCTAACAATCTCTTAATAACGAATGACCAGATCAAGATTGTATTGTTTGCAAATTTTTTATGTCATATCTCCAAACGCGTGAAGTCGTGTCCGGAGAATGTTCGTATGGGTCGCGGGCTAAAGTCACGGGGTCATTTCAAATAATACGAGCCTAAAAAAATACACTTGCTATACATAATCGCAAAGTGTCTGAGAAATAACATAATAGAAACTTTATTCAGTAATGCGACTGAATAAGTATTCAATAAGGATACATAATGTTAATAATATATCACTAAAGAAATGAGTCCTAACTGTACTGACTCACAGTGAAAGTGATCGTTAGTTACATGCGTATAATTTTTAACGCCGAATAATGAAGAAAAAAACTGCGATGTTTACGCTTTTTAAACGCATCGAATAAATCTTGATTGACCGAGAGAGTAAAATGGCGGCAAAATTTGACAGTTCAATAATTAAGGTTTCAAATAAAAAGTAATTACCGCCATATCTAGCGATAATTCATCGCACATTTTTCATAATATTTATTACCTACATTAACGACATGTTATTTTCACTATAATAATATCCTGAATTCAATAAAACTGACGTTTATCATCGTAATTGTAGATACTCATGACATTCACCTCACGCAAATCAATTTGTGTATTTTACGTGTTTGAAAGAGCTATCCGGATATTTTCTAGTTGCTATGTGTGATTATTATTTTTTTTCGTGACCAGCGGCTCGTTTTTAAAACGGATGTAACTACGTTTGCTCTCAATGGTTTTTTATAAATATTCATTATTTCGTATCCTACGTTTTTATCATCGCCTGTTCGTTGATCGTTCATCATCGCCTACTTCTTTCTTTAAGAAAGATAATAAGTAACGATACACGGAGGATGTGAATACAGTACCAGTAGTTAGTGTATCCTTTTATGTCCGATTTTATTACAATATAACATAATTTTGTCACAATATTTCTTTTTCAGACTTATCTTTTTGATGGTGTATGAATGTTTATTTATTACCCACCATAGGCATGTTTAAATACCTGACAATGTTATATATATTTCAGCTTATTCGATGCCAAAATGATATTTCCGTCATTATTGAGAATGTCAAACTAAACGTTCTTGATCATATTTTGAGTAATCGTCGACATGAATTGATTGTTCTCTCAATGTGTAGAACCAACCAGCTATCGAGGATGCTACTGGGGAAAGCTTTAACAATTATTAATGGTAGTATTACTTCAAACGTATGACATATTCCACTTGTACGTGAGTGTTTCTATAAATATTATTTTTGTATGTATTAAAGTAGACTTGATTGGAACTAGCTCGGTTGACGGCCTTGCCGATTTATAATGTATTCAATTTATATTTCTGCTGCATATTAAATATTGTAAACTAGGAAAACAGAACTTATTCTTATGTGTTTTGTAAATATTTTGCCATTGAAAAGATGTCACTGTAATATTGAAATATGATACATATAACAGCTTTTTTCAATCACTCTTTTTACAATTATGTTTAAAAATCTGCAGAAAAGTAAGGCAGATAAATATTTTTGTTTAAATAAATGAACGAGTGGATAATGTCCTCGTGAAAATGTCAACAAAAAGAAGGATATTAGCAATAAATTCTTGAAGTCTGACAAACAAAGATGATGTTCTTATTATTTTTTAAGGTAAGGTTGCATCAGTAAGTTTTGATAACATTGAAATCCAGAATTTGCATAAATGTTTAGGTTTTTTCCATTTCACATTATGCGCATTCAAAACAACTTAAATAACGATATTTATAAAAGATGAGCCTTTGAGAGGTGAAGTCAGTCAAGTGGTATTTAAGGAAAACAATAGTTAGACAAGTTATAATATTCTAAATGTCTTAAAGTGAAGTGAGATTATTGCTAACTGCAGTGTTTTCTTCTTAAAATAAAAACATACTTGTAATTAAAAGTCCAATAGATGAGATTTACTATTTTACTAATAGGCTCACTACACTTCTTGAGGGTTCAATATCTGACAACGGCTAATAATAATATACGATGATACATTGAATAAAACCAACCAAGCCAATCTCAAACATATGGCATTGTATCTAGGATGTCAAACCTTTCCATTGTTATGACAGTCTACTGTCAGTGATATGTATAAATAATATTTTTTGGGAGTGTTTGGCTTACATTATTTTTTATTATTTTTCTCTAACTCGTTGCGTGTTCATTGTTAATCATGACTCTCGTAATTTTCACTTTCGACATTACTCTCATTTTTACAACAACGTGACATTACGTACTTTTTCTCTCTACAAAGCGTTTTCGATCGACACATGTATAAGTATATTTAACCTTACGTCATATCCACGAATGAACAAAGTGACATGAAGAATTATTTTTTTAACTAACTGGACCTTTACTACATCATCAATATTCAACCTGCGGCCGATTCAGATGTAATGTGAGACAAGTGGCGGTTCCTGACCTAAAATCTTGGGTGGGCTAGAGAAAAGCATATTTCCACTTCACCTTATACATTAATCTACAAGCAAATTAGCAAATACTACGACACTACTTCAATGCATAAATTATTATGTAATAAAATCAATGCTAATGTAACTAAGAAATAATAGAATAATAATACGGAATCCTTAAATTCGTCTCTTTCAAAGTGAAATAACAAGTACCTACTAAAAGCAGTACAGAACTGTCACTTGCTGTCACTGAAAGTCAATACCTGTCACTTTCATACAATACAACGATATTGGTATTTGTGTTTCAATGCATAAGTATGCGTAATGGGCAGAATCAGTTTAGCCCCCAACGAAGACGAAATTTTGTTAATTTAAAACACAATCGCGTGTGTTTGATGACGTTTCCGTACATACAAATACAAAAAAAAATCTAATCGTGCTTGATTGCGCCCCAGTGTAAAGAAATATTGTCTGTGGTTACGGGCTAAACATCGCTAGCCCTTGAGTGGTGTTGCCAGAGTGACGTGACGTTGCCTGTTCCCTGTGAAGTATTTATAGGGTTATTGTTTTTTTTATGCCGGCTCAGTTTAAAATTGTAATACAAAACACAATCGAGAATATGATTGTAGGTAGACGTAACATTGTCTTATATTGACAGAGGAAAATTAAAACAAAGGTATTATATTCATTTGGGAATGGTTAGTTACGCTTATAAATTGCTGTTCATTTTTATTCAGCCATCTAAAGTTTTGGGGTGAAAAATGCAGGTCGGGCTTAGCCCACCTAGCCCAGTACCTAGAACCGCCACTGTGTGAGACCCAAAACAATCATAGTCACCAGATGCTTTGTCAAACATCTTGTATCAGTATTTTGGATACGTTTGTATTTTTGTATACTTACATTTATGTTATGTCACTATATTATGGTATATTTACGTATTACTATTAATAAGCTGCGGCTCACTTAATATAGCAAAACCCAGCATGCGACCCAGACGGGAAAAAAGATTCAATATCGCTGGCATAAATGAGTAAGTTTGTTCAATCAGCCGCTCCTGTTCCTAGCCCTCAACCTTCTGAGAAATTTTCAACAATTCAATGACAATGTTTTGTATTATTTGAATGTTGTGTTTTTAATTCGCTGTGTGATAAATCATTTGTTTCCCATGTAACTACATATGTTCAAACATACAAGACACTACAAAAAGGTCACAGCAATTTATCTTCAATCTAACTGTATTTTTCAAAAATGAGTATTGTTATCACATGTGAAAATTTTGTTATTTGTTTTTCTTATTTTAATTCCGGATTATATGGAAGATTGGTGACCAAATTGCAGTTAGCCTGTCTTAGTCTTATTAAGTAAAAATCAAAGATCGTAGTATTCATGTTGCCTTTTCTCCAGTGGCGTCGCCAACTTATAGCATAATCACGCAATGCATGAGGGCCCTCAAAAAGGGGGCCCGAATTTCTACACACACGTATCTCAGTTTTATACGGTTTCAAAATAGCACAGTCAACTAAAAATAACTGATACCATATTTGTATACGGATTATTTGCTTTAACACGTTTCCCTGTTCCTAACACATTTTGCTGCGAGCTATATTTTATCAGCCTGTGTGGTCGAGTGGTCAACTTCGTTGGCTTCGATTACAGAGGTCCCGGGTTCGAATCCCGGTATGGACAGTTTTATAAATTGATTCTTCAATCGATTTATGAATTTCTGTTCGAAGGCATGGATGAATGTGATGTTTTGAATTCCCCCCTTCCACCCACCCTATCCTATGAACGGGGCGTATCGAGAGCAATTAGCTAACCACTAGTCCTGTCCTAGCCTTATCTTTCTATTCCTACTCTCTTTAGTAAAAGAGAGGTTGAGCAACTGAGTAACAAGCAGTTCTCGTAGAAACACATCTGTTTAGATAAACTCCATTAGGAGTCCATGTGCTTCACATTGGGAGCAGACATGGTTTAAAAAATATATATATTTAATAGATGTTTTTTGCGTTACATTTTTTTGGCCAATGAGAAGAACAGTGTTTACTTAAAATTTTAATATTAATATATTTCAGTAAAGTTCAATTTCAGGTACAGCGTCTTCCAAAGCATTCATAGCTAACAATAACATTTTCTCCAAACAAACAATCTGTTCACAACAATGAAATACAGTCTTATTCCAAAGACATCGTTTGTTATTTAAGAGGTCTCAAAACAGAAAAAAAATGGAGAGCTACATTGTAATAAATAATTATTTTAATCAAAAGAATATTATATCTCTGATAGATCAGGGGCAATAAATATGTATTATCGATTATGTCCGTTGCGAATTTTCGCTCAATTATTGTTATAACTATTGCAATTTGAATTAGTGTAATGACACACAATGGCGGCAATAAATTATTTATTAGCGTCAATCCACCGATGATAGCCGTATTTAGAAAACTGTAATTTAAAACTACTGCAGCGACCGTGGATAGTAAATGGTTTATCTGTTACTAATTCACAGTGCCAAAGCCCCCTATATTCAAAGCCATGCTATTGAGTAGAAAACAGGTACTTTTTTCAGATGAGCGGGCCGGCGTCATAATTTTCAAAGTAATATCACGTCATTATGAAACCATTTATTACTATTATTTTGAAGCAAATACATATATATATTGTAATTATATATCTTTTCAATTAAATCATTTTTTAAATAAGAAAAAATCACATTTTCTAAGGTTTTTTAATAAAAATCTCTGAGAACAAAAGCAAACAAAGATGCCAAATCATTTTATTTAAATTATTTTTTTTACAATATTTCAATACAGAATATGAGGTTGGATAGTTCATTAAAAAAACCAACGTCATTATTGGGATTTTAATCAATTAATATTAATCTCGAAATTTATTTGTGCACACTGGTTCGTCACTCAATCTTTCCATAAAATTTCTCAAGTCATATCAGTAATGAAAAATCAGTAAGTCAAACCAGGATAGCACAATTCACTTCATTATTTTTTTTATATTGTTATTGATTAAATCGTCATTTACTTGGTATATTGCCATCATTATATGATAAAAGACGCAGCATGTATTTCATAATATCACAATAGGCGTCAAAATCTTATATAATATTATATGAATTCCGCTTGTTACCGTCGTTTATGTAATTTATAATTTATATTCTATATAATTGTGATACTTAATAGTGGAAAGTTAAATTTTATTGGTTTTTACCATACATCGCATATCTTGCCATTCGCTATATTTCTTACAATCATTACTTAATTTGCATATATGGCCCTTCCGATGTATCGTAAATTGTAAAATAATAACACCAACGAATCACAGAATATCCATACGAGAAATCTTTCAAACATACATGTTACATTTAACGAAAAATAAGCTCACAAATTGGAATTTAGAGTTGATGTACGTATAACCGCCATACAATTTGTTAGTAAAGGCAGGGATTCAACGGCCAGCTCAGAATTTGCTGCTTTTCTACAGCACTGCTTGGAACTTAAGACTGCTATGACAGTGCACGTTTTTTATATTTTATGAATTCCGACTGTACTTTGTTTTTTTTTATATTTTAGCTACCACGAATATTTACAGCTTTTTTTATCATCTTCAAACATCTAAAATTGTATACATATTCTTAAATAATATTCAAAAAAGTAGCCATGATAGCATGTATTACAGGGGTATCAAATGTAGTGTATTTTCTACCCCCAGAAGGAAGACGACGCGTTAGAAGACCGTGTTCGCTGGATGGATAGGGTGCCAAAGGACTTGCTAGTATTAGAGGCTACCGACTGGCGTAGAAAGACAGATAATTGGGTGTATTGGAAGAAATTGATCAAAGCAGGCAAGGTTCAAGAAGTAGTTCAAGGTTCAGAAGAAGAAGAAGCCATTATATCATATTAAAGTTCTTAGACTTTAAGGCTGTCTCCGACGTAATAAATTATTTACAGATTAGCGTTCTTAAAAATGAATGATGAATTTAACTTTTATATATTCAGCTCGCAACAGTATTATAAGACTTAGAAGATAGTCAAATTCCACGAAAAAAGAAGTAATAACTTCATAAATTACACCGCTTAAATCAGAAATGGGCAACCTTTCATATATAATATAATAACGGAACAATTTAATTTCAACCATTGTCATATACAATCACAAAACCCAACCCAGATCTATTACCACAACATTGGGCTGGGATGTTATTTTATAAAATGACTAACGCAACAATTATTATATTATACACACAAGTTTTAGTATCATTTCGTAATAACGATTGTGCTTCATCACGTGGGCATGAGTAACAATTAATATGTATTTAAATAATAATTACTGATGCGTCTTAAATGGTTTAACCCACTAACTAGTTCTCGTGGCGATGGTAAAGGCCCGTCCGCATTCACTAGCGCACCTACATGATTAGAAAACCAAATGTGTGGACAAACATTATTAATAATCAATCAAGCGTCTTGATTTTAATTTCTAACGACCTAGAAACCTAAAACTGTATCGAATGTTTGAAATAGTTTTATATACGATCAGGTGAGTCGTAGTTTTTACAATTCAAAAAACCGGTTATTGGACCTTCTGAAAAAATGGTTTTTGACGATGGTTATAATTGATTGGTTGTATTATATTAGTACAATATTTAAAATAGGTATAGCTAATATATTAACAATCACAATAATAAACTTTCGGAAGCTAGCGTGAATAGCGAAAATTGTTTTATAAATATTTTGTTGTTATCTACTTTTAATTAGTCGTGCATTTCGCGTGCTAATTCGTGCTTTATCGTTGTATAATCCGGTTAGTATCCGGTAGCAACTGATACATAATACACCCATACCTCGCTTTACGGCCTAGATACGTTCCACGAAACTTGGCCGCAAAGCGAAAAGCCGTATAAGGAATCAATTATTCTAATACAAACTCAATGGGAATTAAATCAAAAATACATGAAACAAAAATGAAACAACTTCATGTTACATAAAATATGTGTGTGTATACATACATTTTTTTAATTGGCTTTAATCTGACTATGAAGAAATGGTAACCTGCAGATCACTGTCATCATCATTTTTCACTGGTAAGGAAGGTCCTGGCTTAAAAAATTGTCCAACGTTGTTTGTCTTGCCTTCTTGTCTATTTCGTTCTTCAGTTATTTATAACAGCTAATGGCTGAGTTAAGTCCTCGAGAAACGTAAGCGCTACGTTTGACGTCAGGATCGTTTTCAAGGAGGATGTTTATTCCTTGTTCGAAATAAGAAAAAGCTTTCCACAATTTTTTTTATGTTAGCCGTTATAGCGAAACATTTTAGGCCGAAAATCAAAAACGTGCCGTAATCGAAGAGGGCCGTTATAGCGAAATGCCGTATAAAAAGCAGCCGTATAGCGAGGTATGTGTGTATTTAAAATTTACTTTATTCCAGTAATGTAATTCTTCTTGTAATACAAAAAAACAGGGCTGTGGACAGCGGAGTCGTCAAACTAAGACGACTCCGAATCAACGACATCGAACTTCATTTAAAACAGTGCCCCGCAACAGATGTACCGCGAGGTGATGCTGGGTGTGCCGCGGCACATATCTCTAATAAACGAAAAAAAAACAAATAGATTTTTCAACTGATTTATGGATTTCTGTTCGAAGGCATGGATGTATGTGATGTCTTAAAATCCTTCCTCCCATCCATCCAATCCTTAAAAAGGAGGTTAGATAACCACTTTTTTTGTGCAATCCTTATTCGTTTATCACTACTCTCTTTGAAAAAAAGAGAAATTGAGCAACTGAGTAATCGGAAGGTCTTGTAAAAACTCTTCTGTTAAGATTATCTCCATTAGGAGTCCATTTGCACTACATTGGTAGCGGACATGGTTATAAAAACATGTATATGATTCTTTTATGGTTTTTATCATATATATAAACTCAAACTAATCTAATTTCTGTATATTATGGACATTTTTACTTGTGGTGTGCCGCGAAATTTTGGATAACACGTCGGTGTGCCTTGGAAGATAAAAGGTTGCAGAGCACTGGTTTAAAACACGACATTTATTATTTTTATAAGACTTAGTAGCATGCAGTGGCGCCACTTTCGACCCTAGCAATTCTAATACACATAACAAGAAAGTTTTTGCTATAAAGTTGAAGTATCAAAGTGTGGTTGCCGCCTGTGTGGTCTAGTGGTCAACGTCGTTGGCTACCGCTACGGAGGTCACGGGTTCGAATCCCAGTACGGGTAGATTTATAAATTGATTTTTCTATCGATTTATGAATTTCTGTTCAAAGGCATGGATGTATGTGATGTCTTGAATTCCCCCCTCCCACCCATCCTATCCTATGAACGGGGCGTATCGAGAGCGATTAGCTTACCACTAGTCCTGTCCTAGCCCTATCCTTCTATCCCTACTCTCTTTGGAAAAAGAGAGGTTGAGCAACTGAGTAACAAGCAGTTCTCGTAGAAACGCTTCTGTTGAGATAAACTTCATTAGGAGTCCATATGTTCCACATTGGGAGCGGAGATGGTTTTAAAAAAAAATAACAAAGTGTATTTTTCAGCATTTTTTTTCATCAAAGTCATTGAGGCATCATATTTTTTCCAAAACCAAATTCGTGTATGAAACATATTTATTAATTTTAAAAAATATTGTTCTGTTATCATATACCGCTCCTTATGAATTTCCGCCCCTAGGCAACTGCCTACTCGTCTATGTCAACGGAGCGGCCTTGCGTAAATTTTAAAATATGGAAATGTTAATGTTACAAAAGTTGATATTATATCATCGAATTCATGCATGTTTAATGTATACATTATTATTATAATCATAAATTCTATAATATATTTAACACAAAATTGAACATAACATAACAATGTTATAACAAAGAACGTAAACTATGTCGTAGTAACTGTAGCATGGAATAAATTATTGTTAAAAAACCAGAATTCCATTGCATTTTACAAGGCCAATGTTATTTAAGTTCTATTTATGAATGTAAATGAAATCAAACAGTGTTCTTAAAATACAACACAACAAACACAAACATTTGATATGATTAAAAACTAGTTTTCTTATTTAATGGTATGCATTCAAAATAAACAACACCTCGTCACGGCAAATTATGACTTACTTTGTTTCCGATAACAAAATAATTTTTTGCCTGATTGATTATGCACGCTGACTACTTATAACACCGATTGCATTTTCCGGTAAATATATGAACACTGCTAAGTAAAAAATAGCACCTGTTTACTTTGTTAACGATTCTTATCAATTATCTGTGCATTTTTTATTACTATTTATAATGGGGGTTTAATATCCGACAATGATTAATAATACAACAATATTTCATCGCATGTAATCTATTAAAAAAAATAATGATAACATTTTCTACGAGGCTCATCCTTGGATTTGTATCCAAGATTGATTATCGTTTTTGGCATAACTGGAGCCAATAAATGTCTGAGAAGTATCAGTAAACAAGTTAACATTAGAATAAACTGAAAACCTAAGTAAAATAAGTCTTCTGTTGGAAAAGACTGTTTTTTTTATGTATCTATCAAATGAAGCATCATTTAAATTTGAATAGTTCAAATTATGTACATTCACACAAATTTTGTCACTAACGACCCGGGTTTCGCCTTTCGACATCTTCAGACGTTGAAGTGCACGGATGAACTTGAACTGACGCTTAGTAAATGATTGTTTCGTGATTATATAACAAATAAATGTATCATTGAGTTTAAAGTCATTGCTAGTAAAAAGTATTACCCCACGGATTTGAATGGTGAGTAGTTTTAAGAATTATATTTATTTTGTTTGTCGGAAAAGCTTTTATGATTATTTTTATATAGGATATAAAATTGGAGACCAGGCATGTGCAGCTGATCGTTTAAAATCGGAGACAAAGAAATAAAGACTGTTCAATTGCGCTGTTTATTTCTAAAATTTCCTGGAAAAAGAGTTTATGAGTGTCCGTATTTGGGTGCAACATTTTTATCCCTTGTTCCTGATTGAACACGTGTCTTTCTGAAATTAAGTGATTAGCAAAAGAAGCCGTGTCATTAAAGATTCAAATTTAATAATGAAATTCCACCAAGCACCTTCAGTCGAAATCTTAAATTATAAAAGAAACATCATTTATTTGACATATTCGTCAAACTTTATGTTATACATATATCGCTGACCTAGCTCCATAGAACGATTAGTAAACAATTCGATGTTTTGAGTTATATTACACATAATATTCAAGAACATATTTTCTATAGCTCCACAAAGAAGACAACTAAAAACAATCAATAGTGTTCTATAGGTAGGCTGATAATGGCATATGTTAATAATGAATATATACATATACAACTTGAAATATCATTTTACGGTTTTATTAAATATACATGATTCACTGAAAAGGTGAGACAAAGATTAATGATCACTTATTTACAACAAAGTTTAGATTTGTCAAATTTTTGACTGGACATGTCTTCTATATTTCTTGTTAATGCACTACGGAACAAAGCCATCAATATAATTTATTATAAAATACTTTAAAAATAAATAATTTTCTATGATTGAGTTCTTTCTAGTATTATCCAATATACAACCAAACATATTGTATCGCATAAAGATGAATACATGCAAATTGGAAGAACAAGTTTTTATATTGTTAATTATTATGTTATACTTTATAATTAAATTACGGAAATTGTTTTATGGTTCATTAATTTCGACAAGGCAAGACATTTGCAATAAGATTTGAATTATATTTTATCTCTTTACAGGCGTATTAATTTCACACGCAAGATCGTTATTATTTATTAAGATGTTTCGCTTTCACATCTTCTAAGCAATCTTGTTTCCAGCTTCCATGGGAAATTAAGATAACCAAGTCTCAAGACTATCAAATTATCTGTAAAGATTTTCCCCGTAGTAAAACTCGAGAATCAACTTTATTTGCATGCATTCCGACATAACTTAATAAAACCTTTGATATATATGTTCAAACAAATATTAATGTAGCAAGCAAAAACATCATCATCACCTTTTCAATTATTTCTATTATTATGGCATTTATATCAGTTTCAAGAAATTGCAAAAACATTTATTACACAATGTATTTTTGTATATATGACTACCACAACGATTCGAAAATCAGTTATCAGGTTTTTCCCAAACCACACCGATATATATATATATGTTTAAGCAATATACACTGAAAATAATAAGTGGAATTTTAAGAAAGCTATGATGCGAGAACTGTTTGTTATTCAGTCGATTATGTTTTTATCACACTTATAGAATGATTTGTAATAATTATTAAACCAATCGAATGTACCTTAATATCTTTTTAATATGTAAAAAAAATAGTTATATCAAAATAACTGAAGGAATCTTTTAATATCCACTCGAAATAAATTTATTTTACGAGAGATTTTCAAATGCAACAGACTTTTGATTCATAAAACATATACACCATCTACTGCAACTGCTGTTGATTTGAGATTTTTTAAAATTAAACAAGGTGCTCGTCGGCCTTAGTAAACAAATAGCAAGTGAATCACCTCCAAGCCCCCTCCAGCCCACTTCTTTGTGTACTATGATTCGGTTAAAGTATTTATTATGAGACTATGTTTTTATATTAGAAAAACAAACAAGTTATGATTCGTTTACTTCCCACTTTTTCCATGGAGTTTATTATATACTTAAAAAGTCAATAGAATGTAAACGTCAATCTGATACTCTAATATCAAACCAGCAGAGCATAAACCAATACACCTAGTCAACTGGAAACAATAAATTATACACGTACATAAATAGAAAACATTGAAAATATCAAATGTACTGAAACGAACCAAGTTTAATTATTGTTAAATCCAATCTAAAGCTTTCTTTGCAAATTTCAATTTTTAAACCGGAAATACGTATTTCTTTAATGATGATTGGATAGACGGAATATGTTGCCAATGTAGATAATTTATATATAATGACTTAGTAATTATTATAATAAAAAAAATACGAGACGACGGTTGACCAAATCAATAAAAATATCGTTTCACTGGGCGTATTATGTGTGTAATAAATTCCACCGTGGCGAGACTTAGGCGTACGTAATGAAGATTTTCCTTTTGGATTCACTCACCGCACACTCATATGCGTTCACTTTTACCATGTAGTGGACGGCATTCTGGCTGTGATTTCCTCGCCACTTGACCGTGAGTGATCGTAAAAAGCGAAAACTGCGCATAGATAATCTGAATTAATTTCAAACGCTTAGTTGATATGATATGTGCCTCACCTTACAAACTATAAATACAACTAACGCGTAAACTAGTATTCAAACGGTTGCGAAGATTATATATAAATTCATTGGAACCAGTTCTGCAATCCAAGTTTCGAATGTTTAATAATTACATTAAGAGTGTAATATAATATATTACAACTATTATAAATTAACATGGCTGACAATTAAATATAATTTATAGTTTAATTAGTTTTCATTCGTATATATTTATAGCCAACGAATTAAGATATTAAATAATAAAAATAAATAAAGAATGAATGTTTCGCTTAACAGATTTTAATTTCACACATCCCCTATTATATAATAATATGATCACAAAAGTATAATGTCTGATTTTTTTAAATATCGAGATGTACATCATTGAGCAGTTTATCAAACAATGTTCACGAAAATTAGAATAAATAAACATGTACCTAACGGTTTTTGTGCGTATAGCCAAACCATAAAATTTAAAGTGATGTGAACTCATCTTTTATCAACTCATATGTGTCAAACATTACTTTAAATCTGATGACAGAATTCGTAAACATTGTGTTTGGACGTTTTTTTTTTAATATATCTAAGCTGTTTTTTTAGTTAATAATTTAAAATGCAGTGTGAGTAGTGGACCAGCAAAAAATGACGGTCAATTGTATGAGAGAATTGACCCAAGTCAAACTTATAAGTGTGTGAGTGTACAATAATTTGATTGATATAAATGCAATTTAAAGTAAGTTTACCAGCTATTTATGGCAAAAACTTTGCCCAATCTACAAATTATAACAATAATTGTAATAATTTTGAACCTAAATCTAATTGTCTTATGTTGGCCGATGAGGAAATTGTATAAAAAACTAGGTTTTTTTATTAAGCTTATTTCCGACATAATATAATATATTAAATGAAAATTCCATGCAGTTGCAACTATGAAATACCTCGCTTATCTTAAGCAAAACATTATTTACAATCGGTTACTCTGAGATTTGAACGTTTATAAAATTAGCACGGATTTTTTTTTAAGCGGGTTTAAAAAATATTTCATCGGAATTACTGTCCGTTAAATAGAAACCAGTTATAACGTGATTTTACTTTAACCTTTGTTTCTCTTTATTTTAATCTTGTTGAAAAGAAGTTATTTGCACATCAGTTCTACTTTCTGAATCAGTTGAAAATGTTGACTCACTGTGAAAAACCGGTTCCGATGTGGAAGTAAAATAAAATAAGAATTGGTTTTTATTGTATCTGTATTGCATTACATGTAATTTAGTTACATTGTTTGTTGTAAGTACATCATTCCAGTGTAGCTCTGGAGTGGAACTATAAAAATACAGTGTTATGCGCATCCGTTTCCTTGATGGCAAAAATTTAAACCTGATTTTAAGTGACAAAAGTAGTGAACCAAAACAATTATTGTTTAATCACTGAAATGTCCAACATTTTTTATATGCACTCTACAGAAACTATCCGTTTATAGCAGGTATACAGGAAACAAACTATTGCTAGATATATTTATAGTGTTCAATTAATCTTCATTGAAGTATGTATTTAAAAAACTTAATATCAACAATAAATGTCATCTTTAGAAGCAATTGTGGATTTCGAGAGTCAGTTAATATGTTGCTAGTAATAAAAATATATACGTTTCACGCGTAAATAACATTAATAATATAATAGTCAAAAGACTTTACTTTGATTGATATCTACTCTAGAAAGTGTACAAATGATACGGTTAAAAACGTTAAATTTTGAATAATAGAGCAGGAGTACCAAAATCTTTGTTATGAGTATAGTTCAAAACTCATGGATGAGCTGTTAATGAGGCCCTTGTTAATTAAATTAGACTTAGGCAGCGAGTTCTTTGTTAAATTAAGAAAAACAATATTCTTATTTCTACGCGTTATATAATGTTTACATACGCTTTATAATTAAATTTAAGAATACAATGGTGAACATATGGTGTTTCTGACGTATATAATATCAAAGACGGTTTTATTTAACGATTGAAACATGGAAAAAAAAGACAAATAAATAGCACCTTTATCTGTGTCAATCTTGGAACTCGTCACTCTGGCAATACAATGTAGGTTAATACATTTTTCAGTTATTGATTTTAATTATATAACGGTAAATTGCTTACTGTCACATTGTATAAATATACATTTTAATATTTGAGAGTTTTAATGGCTATCGCGTATAAGTGTGTTCAAAAAAACCGCCCCTCCCCAGATTATGGCGAATAGCTACGGAATTAAGCGAGCCCATTGTTTTAGTATGGGCACCCCACCGCTATCGGTGTTGTCATAGTAACAAACAATAGGAATTATAATTAATAAAGAAATTTGTGAACAGATATCACTTGTCAAAAGAACAGAACAAAAATGACGTAAGCATTGATTTTCGATTATTCAAATACCAGTTCGGCAACCTGACGAAGATGAAATTTAAAAAAAAACATTCACAAAGGCTCGTGTTACAACGCATCTTAAGATCAATGTGTGAGAAAGAAAGTGTTTGTAATAAGTGTTATAAGAAATTGCGTACCATGCTGGTCTTCTTGCCAAAGCATCTTCATTATATAAGTTCACTTATCGAATAAGATACAGCGTTTATGATTTACTGCTGAGCTGTAGAACCATAAACAATATTACTACCGTCGTAAGTGTAGTTATGGTATGTTAATTTTAAACTTGTTGGAGAAATCAGTCTACACTACATACAATACTTACAAAATTGGTATGATAGGGCTTCATGATTATTTTATGTCATAACTGCCATTATATTTTATGGAAGATCAAATCATTAAGTAATGTTTATTTAATTACTTTTGATATCAATAAGTAGATTTATAAATGTCACATCTTTGGCAAGTGTCTAAAAGTTTTTAGTCTAGATTTTTTTTTAGGAAAATATTACATGAGAAAAAATATTTAAGGTTATGATTTGCGAAAACGTTCAGAAAATTGTTGAAACATGAACCATAAATCTAATTCTGTAATCTTATTTTTTGATACCACTCTCAAAACTGGAATGATGCATATCGTTCCAAAATAATACACAACTTAAATACGAATGTGTATTGTTTCACAAAATAAAATTGGAGCTTTATTTTTCAATCATTTTCATCATTTCCATCAACGAGTCGAGTTCGCAAATAAAGCCTCATTTGTACTTATTAAGATGAATTAATTACAATGAAGTGCTAAAATTTCTTAACTCATTACCGTTATAATTTGATATTAATTTTTGAAAGTAATAGGTTGTCAGTAGCGTTAACTAATTTTATACGTTATTAAAATTATGCAGTAACTTTTTAAATTAAATTTCAAAATATGTGTTTATCGAATTTTTCATCTACCGTAAAATATTTGAGTATACCATTTATCAAAAATGTAAGATTTTTACAAAATTTTACTAAATTGACCATCATAATATCAAATGAAAAAACATAATCTATCAGTGAATTTAATTAAAACTATCGTTACATATTTTGTAAGTATTAATCGGCTAGTAATGTTAATAATAGGCAAAATGTGGACTCAACTTTAAACCGAAGTCGAAGTTGTATTTTTTTATCCGACTCCAAAGTCCTGGTTGTAATTCCATATGATCAAATATGTAATGATGGCCAAAAGATATTACAGTGTAAATTGTGTAAATATTGTCGAATGGCAGGTGAATAGCAATATGGATAGTAAATCAGATAGATCAATTTACGTACAGTCGACCTGTACGAGATTTCAAATCGGTAAAAACCAGATCGAATGCAATCATTACAACGCCATTCAAATCGCATCCTTTCAGATCCCATTCATTCAGCATCGATCGTGACACAAATAATTCTGTTTTTATTTAATAGCTTTATCACGAACGCCTTTTGTTTGCAACCGTCTCTTTTCACGTTTATCCGAACTTAAACTTTGTATGAAAAAATATTCTGGTTTTGCACGCAGATAAACGGTGGCGAAAGAAGTATATATATCGTCGGTAATTTACTAACAACACGTATTTCAACTTTTGTAACTTTTGAGTTTTTTGATGTTATGAATAATTCGAAATTTCAATACACACATATTTCCTTACCTCGTATCACAAAAAAAAATATTCCATACTTTATTTAACTAAATACAAAAACGTTGGTAAAAAAAAATAATTGTGAAATAACATAGGCATGTGCATGAAGGAGAAGGTGGCATAGATGGAAACGTTTTCGCATATTTGCTTACTAACTTCCTTACAGATATCAAGGACAAAATCATTCCAGTGTTTTTTTAATAACGATAGAAAACGATAGCGTTAGAGGTAGAATAAAGTACATTTGTGTGTCTCCTGAAAACTTGTACTTTTTGAGATACGACGCTGTAGAAAATTTCCGCGGATATGCATTTACTCACCTTTAAAAAAATTAGTGATATAAGAATAAAGATAAAACAGGAGGACTATTAATAAGGTAATCGCCCTTGATACACCTCTCTCTTTAGGATTGGAAAGTGGGAGGGAATTTTTATAAATCACAAACATATTTGCTTTCGATCAGAAATCGATAAAACGATTGAAAAAATACTGTTTGCACTGGTATATATTTTTTTAATTCTGTCTTTTATTCTAGTTATAAGAAAAAAAGTTTTATCATTTTACTAGTTGGCTCACTTCATCTCTTGAGAATCCAATTGATATCTAATTTTGTGATAAAACGTTATCTCAAAAGGTTTCTTTTTGCTACATTTTATTTCCATGTTAAATTTTTTTTTGTTCAAAATAAAACTGATACAAATATAAGGAAACGGATATTGCTTAAATCGTTTCATAACAAGAAAAACCGCTTTGAAATTCGCAAGACAATTCGATGACAATTCTTCTGGCGGCAAAATAAAAAAATCTCCAACCGGAAACAGTTTGCAAATTTTAAAAATCGAACAAAATTATCCGCGACATCAAACCATGCATTTTCAACAATGCCGTATCAGAGCGATACGTATCTAATTAAAAAATGTACGAAACCGATACGATATTGTACGACTTTTGGCTAGACAACGTGACTCGGAAAGAGTCGATATTTTAACAATGTTATCGTCATTAACAACACTTTCGAATTTGTTCTGTCAACTAAAGATTATGTATATTTTTAAACGGATAATAAATATAAATTAGGTATTATTAACAGTTAAGTTAAGCCAAGTTAACATGACTTTCTTTACAGCTTTGTGATACAAAATGCGTATGCTATTTTAGTCAAACACATCGACGATACGGAAAAAACGTGAAATTGTTAATTTAAGTGAAACATAAATAAATTAATGTTAAATATTGTATACAATTAAATATTTTTTATTTAAAATGTCGTAAAATTAGAAGTAATTATTAATATTTAAAAAAAAATTTATATCACTAAAACGATATTATTATATGATTTAATATATTACATAAAATTTCAATTCATATCTCCTGAAAATTTTTAAGCCAAGTATATTGTTCGATAAAGCGTTTATTTGTAAAAGCATAAAAAATGGAAAATAAGTTATGATATTTTCCATGCGTTGAAGTCTCTTTTTCGATTACAATTCTTTGAACACGCGCGTTACATGTGAATACATAGCATTGCTATTTCACGGATTGTGAAACAAATGAGCTGTCTAGGGGTGAAGTGAGCCAACTAGTAAAATGGTAAAACTTTTTTCTTTGACTTAAATTTAATGTACAATTGCGTCTTTCCTTGGTCTTTTGGTGGATTTCATATTTTTATTTTACGGAGATAACACTATTGTAATGTATATTAACTGAAGTTACTTCACACTTTTACGATACTTTAAGACGTGTAGAATATTACAACGCATCTTTCTTATTTATTTATAAAATACCACTTGGCTCACTTCACCCTTAATGCGCTTAAATTATAACACACCCTTAATGTTAAATATATTTCTTTTGAGATTTGCTTTCCCTCATATAAGTAATTAATTCGAAATTAGCAAGTACTATTATTGTTTTCACTTAACTCCTTACCTGCGTCGAGTAGAAAGGAAAAAATCATAACCACCATCTTCTAATTTATAATTTAAGAATTATAATCAATTTTTAGTATACTCGCAAATAAAATTACAATTGTTTGTCTGAAGATGGTTTTCAAAAAGATGAAACACGTGTCCTTATTTGATACACAGCGTGTGAAACAACAACGTTATCAAATTTAATTTATATTAAAAATGAGCTTTCGCAAATTTACTCTCAAAATAACACGTAATAGATTTGGACATATCTTCGTCAAACTTAAAAGACGATTAGAGTGTTAGACTAGATGAGACTGCTTATGATATATTAATATTTTCAAAGAATCGTATGAGAAACGAACTACCATAGATATGTGTAGTGTTGACTTAAAATATAATAAGCAAATGAGTCATGGGTATTGTATCCCAAAATCCAAATCTGAAAACTAAACAGCTCTTTTCTGATACACCAGTAGGTCTATTCTCGTATGCATAAGTATCTTTACAGTGCTTTCGGGCAGTCTGAAATATTATTGTAATAGATTTTGAAGGATGGTATAACAAAAATACATTTATTGTGATTATGTTCATTGTTGTTATCAGAGAGTTATATAATTGGTTGTTTAGGTCGATCTGTCAAACGCATACTATGTCGTAATTTACTTACGGCATTAGAATGGATAAGCAGAATACTGTTTTATTACTTTTAATATCTAAGTAGTAAATGATCACTTTACCCAACATCGTAAACATTTAACAGATCAACTTTTCAGACATAAGCATCGTCTATTATGACAACACTGAAGCGTTTGACAGATTAAATAAGACAACCGTGAATATAGATGCAATTGGTTAATAATAAACTAAGATTTTGACTGAAGATGCTTGGTAGAACTTCAATATTAAATTTGAATCGTTTAAATTATGTACATTCACACAAGTTTTGTCACTAACGACCCGGGGTTCGACTTTCGGTATCTTCAGGCGTTCTCTGTGCACGGATGAACTTGAACTGACCCGGTGGTCGAAACAGAAGGGAAACCCGGGTCGTTAGTCACATAACTTGTGTGAATGAACATAATTTGAACGATTCAAATTTAATAATAACCGGCACAACCGTGTTGACCATCCAAAATAAGTACTCAGATCAGGCATACCCAAACCTTGGCCCGCACGCCAGATGTGACTGGTTTTGAGTGGCCCTTTCGAGATTTTCAACTATTTGTACATTTAGCATTTCTTATTGATAAAACACATTAAAAAATATATTTAAAAATTTGGGAAAAATTTTTGGAATTTTTTCCTGTGTGTTGCATTTCTCCTCCAGATTCATTTGTGGTAGAACTATACATACACAGACCTAGATATTTTTTTGATTATTTAGTGAGTTTTGAGTGACTGATTAATATAGTTTGGCACCCGCCGGTTGCTATCTCGCTCTTATGGTTAAATGAGACTCATAGAACATGTGAATATAGGCAGCGGTGGGCTTCTAATATGGTAACAAGGTGCTCGCTAAATCTTATAGCTATTCGTGATGTACTAGGGAAGGTGTGATTTTTTTTATCATTCATATGCAACTACACGCAATAATTATTGAAGCTATCAAATGTTTCTATATACACTTATATTTTGTAACAGTACGCAGTGTATCGTAATTTAATCAATATTAATAGTTGAAAAATGTACGTCAGAAATCTCAAATGTGCATTACAACTTTTTAATTTAAATATATTACGTGTTTGTAGAATATATAACGCAAAGATGTGAGAATATTTTTTTTCTCAATTCAACAAGGGGCTCGCTGGCCTAAATAATATTTAACAAAGGGCTCGGGCGAGCCCCCTCCAGCCCACCCCTGAATATAGGAAAAAATGTATTGCTTACACGAGTCAGTGTAGTCGGTGAATTAAATTATTGTCGATCGTGTGTTTTCTAATTGAGAAAAATATGTGTGGCCCATCAGAGGCCTGATTATTTAATTTGACCCACCAAGTGATTACAGTTGGGGATCTCTGGCTTAGATCCTTAAGCAAATGAGAACAGCTCCGCAGTGGATTTATCCACTATCGTCGTGAGAAGAACAGTTTGCGAAAACCAGTTAATAGGCGGATAATTTATCCGACATCGGAAATAAAATGCAGGAAATGAATTAAGCCTACAGCTATTATTTAGAGTTTCTTCCGGCGCGCTATTTTCTTTCGGTTCGATTGAAATCGGTAAGTGAAACATGTACGAAACAATAAGACGTGTTTCCAAGATATTCTCATACTGGCGGATGCATAAGTAAATAATATGCAGAAATTATGCAACACTGTCGCTGTCGGTAGCATAACGAATATCTTGTTTACTCTCTGTTTGTTTCTCGGAAATATCTCTGAGTATAATCTCATTCCGTATTTTGTCATTATTTTTTTTTTTTAACCATGTCCGCTCTCAATGTGGAGCATATGGAATCCTAATGGAGTTTATCTCAACATAAGTGTTTCTACGAGAACTGCTTGTTACTCAGTTGCTCAATCTCTCTTTTTCCCAAAGAGAGTAGGAATAGAAGGATAGGGCTAGGACAGGACTAGTGGTTAGCTAATCGCTCTTGATACGCCCCGTTCATAGGATAGGATGGGTGGGAGGGGGGAATTCAAGACATCACATACATCCATGCCTTTGAACAGAAATTCATAAATGGACTGAAAAATCAATTTATAAAACTGCCCGTACTGGGATTCGAACCCGTGCCCTCCGTAGCGGTAGCCAACGATGTTGACCACTCGACCACACAGGCGGCAATCGAAATAAACTGCTGATTTTATAGACCAGGGGTCAGTTTTCTTTAGTATTGTTTTGTCTCAGCGGAAGATTATTTGTTAATAACTAAAGAAAATAAAAAAAACTCTAATATCATCTTAAAATATTGTGTCTTCTTATTAAATCAAAAATCAAACCCTTGAAATTTGTCGTTTTTTCACTTCATTTTTTTTTATCCATGTCTCCGGTCCCAATGTGGAGCATATGGCATCCTAATAAAAATACCGGGACTTGAGGCGTGAATAAGTCAAAGTTCCGGGACTTCCCGGGATTCAAGACTTTTATTTTCACTTCAATAAAATTATAAATTTATTAAAATTGAATATTTGTATGTATGTATGTTTTAAACACTCTCGGCGTCTTTTGAAATTACGCAATAGTAAAAATCGCGTTTTTTTAATACAATGTTTAATAATTATTATGTTTCTTATGCTTACGGTTAATTTTACTAAGAAAAGATGATAACGGTACGTATTTTGAAAAAAAATATATAAAAAATACAGTTACGTTTTTTTTGGGGCTCCCTTTTTTTACCTATTTTCATTCAATACACATCAGTAATTTTGAAAGTTTTTTAACCACAAGAATTGTTTCTTAAAAATTAAAACATTTTAAATCACAGTCTCGATTCCCGGGATATTTTACAACAAAGTCCCGGGACGTCTCGATACAGAATCCCTAGTGGTAACCATATGATCCGTATAAGAAGCGTATATGAAATAAAAAAAGTGTTATGTTCAAACTAAATCAGCTGTGAAATTTGTTTCCTGTGAACTTGTAAATGATGTAAAAGTAAAATCTATAACTGATGTAATTTCAATTGAATTTATTGCAACACATAAATCGATTTTCCAATAACTATTATAAATCACTTTTGCGGATTCACTTTGCCGTCATAATCATGCAGCATTAAAACACACGCTGCAATTAAGAAGTTTCTCCTATTAAAAGAACCAATAAAACGTTTCGGATGCAAAATATGAATAAATCAAAAGCGTGCTAACAAAATTCAACTCAAAATGCTTTCATTTATTAACCATTATATTGAATCAGCCAAAGTTAGTGATTACAGATGTTTTTTTATTCAGCGGAACCGGGTTGTTAAAGTAACGAAAATATCACAGGCCTGCAACGCTATTCGTAATTTATAATTACGTTGGGATTAGTGGCAATTATTTTTTTACGGCCATAAAGATCGAGCATGATAGCATTTCAAAGATAAGATTTCTTCGGATTCAAATTAGAAGCTGCCGTTTATGTTTTGTCTGCAAACAAACATGATTTTATTCTCGCCTCGAGCGATGGGAAAGAGAGTTGTTACTGCTTGACTTTGATATTGTTCTGTGAACGATGATGGATTTATTATTGATATAAAGTTGAGTTGGATATGAAGATAACACCTGACAAGACAATATTAACAATGTATTCATTTTTATCATACGCTACCTATTAATTGAAGTGGGGCACTATTGTGTATCTAAAAAAGCATTTCATTACATGTCGGCTATACACAGTAATAATACAGAATTTTAATCACCGCTGCTTTTCAACCATTTGCATATTCGCTCAAATTAGTTGTGATACGTATTTGTGTGAAAATATTTGTCTAATAATAGACAATATTAAATTAAATTAAAGATATGGATTTAGATTGTTTGATTGAACTTGATGTAGCTAATCCATGTAATATAACTTTGCAAAAAACAAATAAACAAAATGTGTATTTCGACTGTGGAGCCAGCGTAAAAAATTAAACAAATCCAATATATTTTTTTAATCCTTGTTTAAATTACTTGCAATAAAATACACAAGTAGTTTATTTGTGTTTTTTTATAAATAATTAATAATTAATAACTGTATGTTATAGGTGCTAAACATTTTAATTTTGTGTAATTATAATGTAATTTGTAAATCCTTTTCATTGTTAATAGTTGCTTACACCTTTTATTTCAATTTAAATTTGTATAAATAGCACTGTTTATATATTTTCTTGCCAGTTGATAATGCTCGCGATGAGCGAAACCGGTCCTGATCCAATAAATTTTATGTGGAAAAAGTACTAAAAATGTTTTATTATTTTTATTAAATATGTGCTGATTCGATTGACTGGGTAATTGTATGTCTGTATTTTCCTCTCGGAACGGTCAACGTCGTTGACTTCTGTGATGGATATCACTGGTTCGAGTATCAGTACGAACAGGATGGGTGTTTGCAATGTCTAAAAATTCCCTTTCATCCTCCCAATCAGGGGAACACGGTTAAAATAACGGGGGGTATTGAGAACGATTTTGTAACCCTTGTTCAGTTCTAACCCTATCCTTCTATCTCTACTATCGTAGAAAAAAAAATATGGTTGAGCAATTGAGTAACAAACAGTTATCTTTTAAAAACCTCCATTATAATCTCATATGCTACACATTGGTAGTGGATATCGATTAAAGAAAAAACATACTTTGGTAAATTCGTAATAATGTACAGTAAAACCCCCATTTACACTAAAGTCGGGACAGTGTAATTCGGGGTAGTGTAATTGGGGGAGTGAATCTCATTCAAAATTAGGGATTTGTTTTTTTCCGCAAAAAATGCAAAATTAAGATTTCCCTTAGGTTTGCAAAAAAAAAAATTTGGACGAAATATTTAATTACTAAGTGATAAAATGCAAAGCGCGCCAAAATCCAACACATAGACAGTCGCCCGGCTATACGTGTGTAGCCTGGCACGTGTTGAATGCAAAAACGCTAACCAACATTTGATTGTATGCGCCGCACAGACGACCGTCTCGTAGCAACGACAATGGAATGCAACAGTGCAATTGAGGAATTTGTAGCGAATATTTCAAGCCAGCACGTAATTCGGGGTAGTGTAATTAGTGGTTCCACTGTACTTGTTTGAATCGATAAATACCATGTTTTTTTTAATCTGTCAACGCACGTGTTAGTGCGTCAAAGTGTTAAAATCAGGAAATCAATTTGATCTTTTAAAAATCGTGCATGGTACAGGATTTTTTTTTCAATTTGATTACTAATTTGACGTTTGTTTTTTTTCCAATTTTATTTAGCATTTAAATAATATTTGTATATTTAAATAGTTAATTTGCTCATTAGTTCAAAACGATTTTAGTTTAAGCTTTCCGAAGCTCGAAGTAGCCAATCAAGTCATTGCGAATGTACACATTCCCTTTAAAAAGGATTTTATCAATGTATTTTAGGTAAAAAGTAGTTTATTTATTCATTTCATTTCATTATCTCCAAAAACTTTTTGTTGCATAGACTTTAAAGGAAAATAATACGACATTAAAAAAGAATTTCATCAAATTGTCCATTGCCAAACTATTGCGGAAAAAATGTTACGCATTTCTCTTTTAATAGTGTTGTGATAATTGAACAATAAATAATTGTTCAAAATCACAAGGCAGCAAGTGTAATTAATTATTTTTTATTTCTACATTAACTATTATTAACTTTTAAAAACATCGAATACACTTTAAGGAGAGTAGGTTGAAGTGTTTTTATTGCTAGATAAGCAAAGTATAATATATTCGATAACTTTGTGGTAGATCATTTTTAGGGTGTCAATACTTGGTGGAAACGTATTATATTAAAATAATAAAATACTCATTTGTACCAATTCCACATTTTTTTTAAATATCAGGACCGGTTTCGCTCATTAAAAGCATTATCAAATGAACTTGATATTTTTTAGTAAAAATGAGATTTTTTTAATTCATTGTTAATATAAAATTAAATTCGATAACTTTGTTATTGACAAAGTTATTAAATTTAATGTCATTGTTTCTTTCTCGCCATTCCTATCCTAAAACGGGCACATCGAGAGTTATTAGCTAACCACAAGTCCTGTTGTAGTGCTTTCTTTCTATCTTTACTAGAGCGTTAAAAAAGATACGTTGAGCAACTGGGTATAAAGCATATAGCATTAAATTTGATAACTTTGTTATTCCACTTTCTGTGTTACAACTTGTGACACGTGTTCCATTTCTTTGAGAAGCATCATCAGGCAAACTATTACAACGTTTACGAATAAACTAAAAAAAATGTTAATTTTATCTAATTTTATATTAAAAATGAACTTCCACAATGTTACCATTGAATCTATCAGACTAGAAAGCAGTTCTTGTAGAAACACTTATGTTGAGATCAACTCCATAATAAGACAATTGGAGCAGATAATGGATGAAAAAATATACAATTTCACTGTAGTTCTCTGTCCCCTCGAGCGAAAGGTCTGCTGTATTTTTTCGTAAGATTATCACCATTTAATTTATTTTGTTATAATACCATACCAACGTATAGCAAATAACAATATTTCAAGTCTCGAACTACATTTCCGATCGTTAAAAGTAATCTTTGAGATGCCGAAATGAGCTGCGTTATCATTTCGTGTAACTATACTCTATATACGCAAGTTGGCTCTGAATTGGCAACATGAGTTTACTTTCACTGCATCTGGCGGTTCAGAATCGTTCCATTGAGCGATGGCTTTAAAAAGTTGACGCATAAACACATGAATTTATTGACTTAATGTTGATCGAGATGGTCTGACTTTCGCTTCGTTGACCCGGGTCAATACGAAGCGAATTAGCGGGACTTGAACTTGCATTTACACCTAATTATAGTAAATAAACAATATAATGTATTTTACTATGTATATTTTAAATTGATTACTTTTTTACTGATATAAACATTTTATACCTGTTTTTCTATGCAACCTAAAATTGTATAATCACTTTTAAGACTTTCACTGTATTAAAAAAACACAATATTCTTTTGCACAACTTCCACTTTTATTTAGCAAGATCAGGACCAGTTTCGCTTATAACGGGCATTATCAACTGATATGAAATAAAATTTAAGAGTGTTATTTATACAAAACAAAATGAAATTTAAAAAAGTGTAATACACAATTGATATTGAAAAAAATTGACAAATTACAGTACAAATTAAAAAGTTTAATACATAATAAATGTGTTTACTGTCATTATATTCAAAAAATAAAATAAAAGTTTGTGCTACTAATTCCGTTTTTGTTTTTAAATATCAGGACAGGTTTCGCTCATGAAAACAATATAATATATATTTTAAATTAATTACTTTTATATATATATATATTTTATGCCTGTTTTTCTATGCAACTTACTTACAATTATTAGAAGAGCGAGAAGAATCACTCAAACTTTCAAGATGGCAGAAATGCAATCTTTACGCTTTACTGTAGAAAAAACTTGTTTAAACGTCAAAATAAAATTGTAATATTCATATAATAACTTGAAGTAACTTTCCGATTTGTGACACCCACTTTATGTGTTGTAATTTCAAAGAACATCCTTAAGTTTAATGTATATCAATTTATATTAGTAATTCCCAATAATTACCAAACAACAATCTCTAGCACTAAAAATTCAAATATATAATTATGAACATAATCAATTTTGCTACATCTTCAATATTATTAGGTTAATTGCACATCAGTACCATTAATATAATATTTACTTCCTTTTAATAGGCGTAAGAAATGTCTTAAGTGAGAATTACAACATTTGTGGCGAGAAGAAAAGGATTGTATGTAGCCATTGACTAAATAAATTGTTTATTAATTAGATGTACACAATTATGAATGAATAAACAAGCTATTTAATTCATATCGCACAGTTAATGACACCTCAATTTCTCAATATTTTTGCTTTTTCATTAATAAAAACCTAACTTTAAAACACCGGACTATTTTTTACTACATCTCACAATACGAAAAATTCGTTTAAAGTACTGTAAACTGGGAATCATTCAGCTTAAACTCTCACAATAGATTAAGAAATAAAACACTATTTTGGCATAATTCCACAACTGATTCGTTGAAAATTCTTGCTGTAAGAGATACAGTTTCTGATATTAATAAATATATACGTGGAATTAGTATAAAATAATGTTTTATTGTTAACTTTCCAACAAGAATCGACCCTTAACTCCTTAAAAGAAATATAGCAATAGTTGAAATCGAGATAAAGTTGGTAAAGAATAATGTTCAACTATTAAATATACAATAAAGTTGAAAGAGTGTAAAATAGATTTCACTTTATTTCACACGTTTTCAATGTATTTTTCTGCATTCAGATCTGTTTAAAAGTAGTAATACTAACTTTTGATGATATAAAGAGGTTGCTGTTACATAATTATAACAAAAAAAACACTATTTTAATGATGTTTTTAAATATAAAGCTCTTAATTTTAGTCAATAATTTATTACTTACATATAAGATCAAATAGCTGACATAGCTATTGACAAAATTTAGCTTTGGTGTTTTTATTGCAACGATTTTTTTTTACCATGTCTGCTCCCATTGTGGAGCATATGGACTCCTAATGGAGTTTATCTCAACAGAAGTGTTTCTACGAGAACTGCTTGTTACTCAGTTGCTCAACCTCTCTTTTTCCAAAGAGAGTAGGAATATAAGGATAGGGCTAGGACAGGACTAGTGGTTAGCTAGTCGCTCTCCATACGCCCCGTTCATAGGATAGGATGGGATGAGGGAATTCACGACATCACATACATCCATGCCTTCGAACATAAATTCATAAATCGATTGAAAAATCAATTTATAAAACTGTCCGTACTGGGATTCGAACCCGTGACCTTCGTAACCGAAGCCAACGACGTTGACCACTCGACCACACAGGCGGCAAACAACGATTTATTAGGTAGTGAATAAATTTGTCAATTTGAATACTACAAATTAAGGATTAATCAGTTGATTTTCTGCAACATGCATTGAAAATTGACGTGACATAGTTTGAAATATTAACGGTAGATATTCTAGGCTAAAACCATAATTTCATTTAGTTGCAATCAACAATTATATTACGCACTACAACAGAGCGGTACCAAAATAAGGCTTTCGTACTCCTCGGTTATTGGTTGTGTAGTTAAAAGATTGAATTCTAGAGAAGGCTTTTATATCTATTCAAAAAATATATTAAACGTTAGTTCAATGTGGATATACAATGTAAAATAATACTAGTAAATCTGCTACTAAAGAATACTATGTTTTGTAATAGTATGCAGAGGCATTTTTTAATTATTCTTAAATCACAAGTGAGTCTTAGAGACAACAATTATCTAACTACACGTGTCGAATAATCATCATCTTTCTAACATAAAACTCTTTTATAAAAACATCTCTAGGTTAGGTTAAAATATATCAAATTCATCTTAAGAAATTCTTCATATGAAGTTTTTGAAATTGTAAAAAGACATAGATTAACAATATGCGTGTAAGGTTACAAATTACAGAGGTTATTTTAATTTATTTAATTGAAAGTACTGCTTTTGAAAAAAACTTTTTATTAAAAATATCTAAATAAATATACAAAATACTATATACTTAATTTAAGGAATGACCATGAATTTATTTGGATTTTTTTTAAACCATGTCCGCTCCCAATGTGGAGCATATGGACTCCTAATGGAGTTTATCTCAACAGAAGTGTTTCTACGAGAACTGCTTGTTACTCAGTTGCTCAACCTCTCTTTTTCCAATGAGAGTAGGGATAGGAGGATAGGGCTAGGACAGGATTAGTGGTAAGCTAATCGATCTCGATACGCCCAGTTCATAGGATAGGATGAGTGAGAGGGGGGAATTCAAGGCATCACATACATCCATGCCTTTGAACAGAAATTCATAAATCGATTGAAAAATCAATTTATAAAACTGTCTGCACCGGGATTTAAGCCCGAGCCCTCCGTAGCCGAAGCCAACAGCGTTGACCACTCGACCACACAGGCGGCATGAAATATATTTAACGATAAAAGTAAACCATTTCGATACTAAAACGAAATATTTTTCAATGGATATTAAAATAAATAAGTAATCAAATATTTCAATCGGAAGTAAAAACTTAATTGATTATATTGACCGTATTACGTGTAATTAAAAATACTCATTTACAACTATTTCGTAATGGTAATTACCGAATTTACCTGTCAAGACATAAGTTTTATAAGTAACAAAAAAACATCTCAGCACGTAAGATTGACAGGCTGTAATCACCAATCTGTGATTAATTATAATAATGTTATTATAAAATATTAATGAATGATTATGAAAAAAATATATCATTATAATGCAGTTTTTCTAAATACATTTCGTCTTACAAATCTTTTGCATGTGGCACAATAAGCAGAACCCCTGAAATGTTTTAAGTTTAACATATAAAAGTGAGAGATATGTAAACAAATATGGCAGTCTAAATGTTTTATCGAAAATGAGTTAGATTTGTCATAGTGTAGAGCTGGTAATTCCGCATATATTAGTTTAAAAAAAAATAAGGCTCTAACATATATTATACATAGTTAACATTGTCTTATAAAGCAAACGCGGCAGCTATCAGAAAAACAAGATGAAAACATTTAACATTATTTTATTAAGAAGTCATATCGATAAAAAAATGATTTTAATAGATTTGCCAACATTTTAGGATTATAAAAACTGTCGTCTTTGTTTTTCGAACACTCAAATAAAACACAAACAAAAAAATAAAGGCCAAATATCTACATTTTAACCGAAAGCTATACATATATGTTAAAAAGGTGATATGCTATTTTTAAGTCTTAAATAAATGCAATCGTCTTTCTGAATGGACGTGTCTGACAGATAACCACGAATATACACGAATTCCGGCATGATAATTTTTTCTTTACTTTTTACCACCATCGCTGTAGACATCAACACATTTTTCCCGACGTGTAATATTGTATAACCGTTCAACCATCGAATCCATTAACAAAATTGACACCAGGTATTTAGTATTACCACTCATATTCACAAACAATCTAGTTAAGGAAATCGCAAAAAAAAAACAGAAGCACAATTTATCGTCATTATAAAAAATGATAAAAATCACCATGAATATTTATTGCTAGTGAAAAGTAGTAACTTTTAAAAATGCTATTATAATATAACACCATAAAAAATACTGATCGCCGATTGTATATTTCTAATCATATCATATCATTCATTTAAAAATGTCAGCTTTTACACCAAGAATGGTCTTTGGCAGTGGTTTTAACAGTGTTAAAAGTTTTTTTTTTTACCATGTCCGCTCCCAATGTAGAGCATATGGACTCCTAATGGAGTTTATCTCAACTTCTTGTTCTACTTGCAACTTCTACGAGAACTGCTTGTTACTCAGTTGCTCAACCTCTCTTTTTCCATGGAGAGTAGAAATAGAAGGAAAAGGCTAGGACAGGACTAGTGGTTAGCTAATCGCTCTCGATACGCCCCGTTCATATGATAGGATGGGTGGGAGGGGGGAATTCAAGACATCACATACATCCATGCCTTTGAACAGAAATTCATAAATCGATTGAAAAATCAATTTATAAAACTGCCCGTACCGGGATTCAAACCCGTGACCTCCGTAGCGGTAGCCAACGACGTTGATCACTCGACCACACACCAATTGTAATACCCAACTATTTTTTTATCTATATAGTGATGCATTTAGAAGTTTTTGGTACACTAATCTTAAAAACACCATTATGGCGATTATGAGTAATATATTTGTAAAGTTTCCCATTCAAACAAATATTTTTCTGTCAGAATCACATCTTACTAACATATAATAAAAACAGAACAATAATTCAAAGTTTAAATGAGTTTTTTGTATTTTTTTAAATACGGAACTTCATTTGGCGTGTGTTGATGTGTGCAAAGTTAGACTCAGTACACTTTTCGTATTGTGTGAATTATGGAAACAGTCGTTAACCCAAATTAAATCAAAACTAGGCACAAAAGAGTGGAGTGGATTTTTTTCTCCTCGGGTCTTCAGACCAGCTAATCAGTCGGAATGATGGCGAGATTTTTTCATCTAATACGTAACGTGTTGCGTAAACGGAAGAAGAGTCCGCGAAGATGCCAGCATAGATGTTTGTTTTTTTCGATACCGTCTACGAAGCATTTCTCTTAATTATTTTTTAGGCATATACACAGTGATACATCATCGAGGCGTACTCAAATAGCAAGTTGTTATTTACGTTGCGTCATTTTTCGCATCGTCAAACACTCAGGTGAAATTCGCAGAAAGAATTGCCAGCCATAATTTGAATACATATAATATATTTTAAGTTGTAAGTAAACAAAACGGATTATTGATATGTTTGTGTTATATGAAGACACTTCATAGTAGTATATTATTTAAAAAAAAAAACAAGACTCAGTTAACCAAAACGCATCAAATGAAACCATTATTGAACCCGCCAAGAGGCGAAGTGAGCCAAGTGGTATGTTATGAAAAACTGAGTTACGTGCGTTATACGATTCTTATATCATTTAGTAAAATGAGCTCACTAAATACAAACAAAAATATTGTTATCTACATAAAATAAAAATATACAATCTACTAAGTCACCAAGTAAAGATATGATTGTACTTACTAGTGCAATAGAACTGGGTCACTGTTAGGATTAAACTCAAATCATTTTTTATACTGTAGATACGATCTACAAAAAAAGTGTAAAAAAGTAGAATTCTTAGAGAAATTTAAGATAGTTTTCTTGAATTTAAAAAACCGTGTTATTTGAAAAAAGAATAACATTGCGGTGTAGAAAATCGTGTAAAAATGTAATATTGAAGACCTAATAAGTAAATTAAATATTATTCAAAATATTTATTTTGATTAAGAAAAAAAATATATTCATCGCTACTTGATTATATACGATGACTTTTATGAGAGACTGGACAATTCCGATTCCATCGCTAGAATTTTCTAACACGTTTATTGAAGTGTTTGTTGTCACTGTCTTGTGTTGTTGAATTCTTTTTTATTAATAAATCTTTTATCCTAATGACAGATTTTAAAGTATGAAATAAGTTAATGAAAACAAAAATATAATACAAATTTCAATTATTTCATATTATGGAAATATATTATATCAGTTTTTAGGAGTCGTTCAAAAATTTATTACAAAATCTGTTTTAGAAAGCTTGCATGTAACAGCGGTCCGAAAACAGTTATTAAGTTTTGCCAGACCACACACGTTTAATAATACTGCAATTTTCTATTCGATACATTTTATAAACTGCTAATTCTTATCAATTAAATGCATTTAAAAATACTCGTTATATGTCAATGTTTGTTTACATGCGCGTTTTTGGTGTGAGTACGTATAGAAGTACTCATCAATAAAGATGTTTGCAAATAAAGAAAATTATATACGAATTGGTCTCCGAAGTAATATTTGTTTTCAATGTACGTCTCTTCCTTTTATTTATTTATTCGGCATTTACTTGGTATAACTCCATTTTAATAGGGTAAAAATATCAAAGTATGTCAGTTCTACAGTTTAAACAGTTTAAACTGTAGAACTGAAATACTTTGATATTTTTACCCTATTACGTCTCTTGCGTTTATTTATTGGGGAACAACTATTTCTACCCCATAATTCTACCGTGGAGGTTGGTTTACTTGCATATAATATAATACTATATTGATTACATATTTTCCAATCTTTGATTGAACATTCATAGCTAATTAAATGTTGAAATGAGGTTATTACTTGCAAATCCGGCTTATTCCAAAATTGTTGAAACATGAACCATGAATTTAATTTAGTAGATAAAATTGAATTTTGAAATTATTTTTAGGAATCAGTCTCAGACATGTCTTGACAACATCCAAAATATCATCCCAAAGTAATGTAAGACTAAAAATATTTTAAATTAAATAAAATTCAAGTTTCATTTTTTAACCACTTTGGAATAAGCCATGTTTGCAAGTTATACCCTCAAATGATAGCTGCCAAATGGTAAATTGTTAAAAAAAAATAAAAGTCAATTTTAATATTACTGTATTCGATTTTGTTAAAGTTTAATAAAGGTCTTACTGCTTAAGCAAGCCAATAGGTCTCTGTTTATTTTTTACAGATAAATGTTTTTCGAATAGAATAATAAGTAACGCTTAGATCAACTGGAATGCTTTAAAAATCGTACTAAGCAATATTTAATCAATTATACAATTAATTGTAAGTAAGTCACTTAATAATTTGTCTTATATATGTCGCTGTAGACCGCTACACACACCCGCAAGGGTGGTACGGTTGTATATTTCAGGAGAAAACACCCCTCCTCTTTAAATGCTGATACAAGTGTTGCTATGCAGAATTAACATTGAAAAGTTGGCATCAATGTCGTATGTTCATTCACTGATAATTTTTAATTTGCTATTTGGTAGTGAATAAAATACAAATAAAAGTTTCTTTTGACTGGTTCACTGCCACTAGACGCACGAGTGCCCAAAATGACGTACGTGCATTGTTCAATTTACGAACATGAATAAGATTTTCAACACGTTGCGCCTGTTCGCGAAATTCGCAACTGGCATTGTGTTAAGTATCCATACGACATAATAACATGCCAAATTCTATGATAACCGTAAAAATGTTTTCGAAATAAGTCTGCCATTATTTGTATTTTTTACTAATTCAAAGATGACTTTATAAAACATGTTTGTTACGTAATTATTTTACAGGCGACCTCATTGAATATATTTTTTCAAGTTTAATAATTAAGGTTTCCATAATATATTATAAAACGATCGTGAAGCACATAAAAGTTGTATGCTACGGTCACATTTCCCGAAATGAAAAATACGCACTTTTTAAGTTATTACTACAAGGAAAGATAAAAGATATCAGTAATATGGATAAAAATTCAAGGCTTATATGACACTCTCAGAATAGACAATTTTACAAATATTATTTTGGTAAGCATAGAAACTATTACATAGAGGTATAATTAATATATGTCTGTCCATCTTAAATATTAAAAGCACTGTTTATTTATTTTTTGTACCAACTGAAAAGGTATTCTAGCCAGGGGTGAGCTGGAGAGGGATCGGAGGGTCACACTTGAGCCCCTTTTTAAATTTAGCTCAGGCTGGAAAGCCTCATGTTAATTATAGATAAAACAATATTCTTAGATCAAACTAGTACATAATTGCGATTTCTGAGTTGTATATTATCTACGACAGCTTTAGTATACACAGTAGTAAATTTTTAAGCATTTAAATTGATAAGTTTACAGTAAATTGCGTATTGTTATATTATAAGTGTATTAAGTGTATTAAGTTACAATCGATTGCCTATTTAATATTGCATATAATTGCATAGGAGTGATAAAAAAAAAACACTCATTCCCTGAACACTGAGAATTGCTTTGAATTACCCTGATTCTAGCTAAGCAAAATCGGTTAGGTTTTATTTAGGTCAGGTTGCAAATATAGTAGCAATTAGTTTATAGTAACGAAAATAATATAACTAAAATTATGCATTGATTACATTTTTTTTTAATAACCGGGCATTAATTGTAGAGTCAACGTCATGTGGTGTTTACTGATTCAAATTCCAGTACAAACGGTTACGTAATAATTTTTCAATCGATCAAAATTGAAAAACCAATTAAAGGATTTTTCAATGGTAAGAAGAGCAGTTTGCTTACCACTAATCTTGTTCATGCCTTATTCCACAAGACGTCGCATGAGAGTTGTACTCAAATATCTTAAAAATGTAGTGCTGAGATTCTTTGTAATATTGTATCTAAAACACCTATCCCATCACAGCACTAACATTATCAAAAGAAAAGGAATATTTTGACAAAAACAAAATACCTATTATTTAACATATTCCAGTACAATTATCAGTAGACGATTTACTCTTTTCAAATGTTAAGCGAGTAAGTAACGAGTAGTTCTCATAAGCATCATAAATATACAAAGTCTCAATATATTTAGATTCAAATTGATGACAAATTTAAGACAGACATAAAAAATATGAGGTAATCTATACATCATATCTTTCATCCAGTAAAAAATAAGTGAAAAACGTATCATAGTTTCATTAAATATTCATAGCTTTGCTAAATAATAAATTCACTTTAAATATGCGTAATAGATTGTCAGTGAAATAAATTACTTTACTTTCCAAGCGAATTTCATTTCAAATTTCGTCTTATATTCATAAATAAACATATAATTATATTATTTAAATTTTAATTATAGCTCTTCTTATTTTAAAACAAATATCAGCAGTAAAAATATTTTTTGTGTAATTAAATGCATTGTTATTTTCTTGCGAATTACAATTAATGTTGGCTTCACTTAGAAAACGACAGGGAAAATATTTTCAAACGGAATTATTGTTCTCAAAATCTTCCAACCAGCCGTAATAATAAATGCTAATTTTTGTTGAATTATTGCCGTTTATTGCAGTAGAACATTTTACTTTATCTGCTGGAAAAATCATTTTGTCATCAGTATATAGTAACTGAAATATATTATTTCTAATGAACTATTCTTTTACTAGATCCCAAAAAAACTCAATAAAATACTAATTGATATATCTTCAAAACTCCTGGTATGATGTAAAACTGCATAGAAGTGCACATGTTTATGATAAAAATACAAAATATTTTCAAAAAACACTCTTTTTCACTAGTTTCACATTTGTTTAATATAATCAAAACTAGTTTTGCTTGCTGTTGTCATAATAAAGTAGAAATAACATAATAAAATCTCGTAACAAAATAATGTATAAATATAATATATAATAATATTTAGAGGCAGTTCACTAAAAAGAAAGAATACTATATTTTTAAACGAATAATTTGTTCCAACACAATGACCAAAACATTTTTTAAATATATCGTCTTTTAATCAAATTAGACGTAACAGACATTTCAAGGGGTGGTAGCGATAAAAATTGTTTGATTGGGTTTTCATTATTACCCCTTTAACTCGATTTTCTATACCACAATATGTATGTTTTTATTCCACAAATTTAGAGAAGCAATTTTAAATTCCTCTATGTACCAGTAAGTAGTTCAAAATAATGAGGGATTAAATCAAATTATGTCAATAATTTATTCTTGTATCATATTAAATTAAATAAATGATGAAGAAGTAATAGAAAAGAGATTTATACGTATAGCGATAGAGGCGTATTGATATATATATCTCAGTCATAAAGCTTCAGGGATTTAAGTATCTTAAAACGCATAAACTTTAATCTGTTAGCTAATACTTAACGCTAAAAGCTACTATTTAAAGATAAGCATTTCGCAAATAGTTATCGTTAAATCTAGAATAAACACGGATATCTATTTAACTGTTAAAAAACACAACTTTGATGCATTTTACACGTATGTTTAATAACTACTAGAGAATCAGCTGATTTTTGAATATTAATAATGCAAAGAATATACAAATTATATCTATAACATCTTTGATTTAGAATTTCCGTAGAATTTAAACACAGTTTTGATAGTTCAAATAATATTTTTGTATCTACCATACGAGTATGAACTAATTGTATCTGTAGATGTAGATAAATAATAATTGATACGAAAAAATAGCAAAATATCAAATGTCATGGCTGCATCCAATAATAAGGTAAAATATATTTTTTTAAGAACATAAAATTATCTACGAAGTTTTGAGTTTGTATATTTTTTTTAATTAAAAAAAATAGACTTGCGCTTAATTAGAGAAAGCATATATAAATTACGCATCATAATTATTTGATCAAATTTATTTAAATTACTAATCTATTTTTTACTAATATATTTTTATGTGTGTATTTTTTTTTCAATAAATGTATTTTCCATCGAAATCATGTTTAATAATGATGGTTTTTTACACTTTTACATATAAAATTAAATTATATACAAAAAAGTACAATTTTCAAGGCAACTAGTCTGTACAATCAACAAATTTACTTTATTTATAATGAGAAAGTTTATGAATGAAAAAAAAATATTTATTATGTTTTCCGTTTATAAGAATAAACATTTACATAGTAGAATTTTTAGTATTTGGGTCCACAAAAGCTGTACTTGAAACATATGTCGGCATTGCTTTATCATCAGATAAGTCAACAGACAATGTTTATTTATATGTATCCTATATTTTATAAGAATTATTAAAAGCTATTTTGGTATCACGCGCTCTTTATAACAATGATGAGATATTTTTTTGTTAATACTATATATAAAGCAATAACCAATATTATGTCACTTTACTTACATACAATTAATAAGAGAAAAATAAAATTCAAATTGCATCACTAAGTGAAAATTAGATTTGTTTCAGAGAAACTATGATATAATAAAAAATTAATACTACTTATTGCAAATAACAACTTTGTGTTGTGCTGTTTATAAAATAATGAACAATAAAATACTATTTGAAACGTATAGCGTGTTTGTCATGTTGTAAAATGAATGTTATAAATACGTTTGTATAACAAACGTAATAAGTGCAAAAAAACACTAATTTGTATTATTTACTGCACATTTGAAGAATTCGGGTCATAAAGGCGTTACTAAAAAATCATTTTTGATTATGAGCAGTTTTGATACACTATCAGACGTTAGTGTATAAAATAAATTTGAGATTGATATTTCCCAAATATAAAAAAGCACACTCAAAATTTTGTAAGTACAAAACCGAGATTGTGAGGTTCTGAGTTGGTAAATGAAACGAATTAAGATGGCAACGTTTTAAGGGTTGTTTGTAATGTTTGTAGAATCAATAAATACTACTGCATAACATAACTTTAAATAAACAAACATTTAGTTTAAAATTGCATTGAGTACAACAAAAATCCATTCACTAAAAAAATGAACAAAGTTTCAATTCAAATTCTTGAGAAATAAGAACTATGTAGATAAAATGTTCAGTAAAAATATTTTATCTTGAAGCACTTTTTTACGTATGATTTCTAGTGAGCAAAAAATGTTTAATATAACAATTGAATACATCTCCCGACAAACGATGTATTGAAAAATAAATTTATTAAAATTAAATATGAAACGTTGTTTTAAGTTAAATTTTACACAATTTCTAGTTATCAGAATTTCTGATTCTGGTAAAATATCGTTGTTCAAAACACGAGATTTTTCTCAGCTCTATGTAAAATCACAAAAATGTTACGCACAGCGTTGTCTATGCCAAGTTTTCAATTGTAAACAAATATTTAATAAATGTATATAAATAAACTTTCGTTTTTAACTCAATAATCAGTACCAAAGTCTTTTTAAAACAAAACATTAAGTATATAGTATTGTTTGATAAATGCGTAATTATTTTTTTGAATGCGGTTATGTAAATGAAAATTTAAAAAAGTTATCGAAGCATCAAGGAAGCACTATATGTTAATGAATAAATTTGAATACTATCTCAATGTACACAATTACTGTATTATAAGACGGTTTCGAAATCTTGGCTTAATTTTGTATAAAATTTATAGTAAAATGAAAACAGAACTGTAAATAAATCATGACTTGAAAGAATCATTAAATTAAACGCTGATATTTCTAGAGAAACTTTTTTTTCAGTTTTTAATGTTTTCATTTATTCTTTAGTATATTGATTGTTTACGGTAAATATGCGTTACAACATGCTAATTTTTGTACCCTTAAAATTTCACTAAGTCCTTCAAAAACCAATGCAATTATCTGGAAAGTTTGAAACAGCGTTAGAAACAAGGAAAACGATAATTCATGCAAATTGGGAAATATTTTTACGAAAATTCGTCGGGCATATTTTAAATTTGCTCGTCGTCTGTATTAATTTGATATTATGTTGACTTTTTCATACAAATATTACATTCGTATTTCCCGTAAATCATCGGTTTCCCTGCTTTACACTTATGATAATTTTTAATTTTCCTATTTGTAATTAAATTTATTGCATAGCTGCGTTGTAACATTAGCGGAATTATATTGATTTTCAGGCTTAAATAATGTTGCATGTTGTAAAGGTAAAGGATATTTACCAAAAGTACGTATGGTTTATATTCCATTTTTTTATAAAGTTTTCGCTTATAATCAAGCCCAGTAGAAATTTTAAAAGTATACGGTAATTAATTTATTACTCTCACAACTTATAAAATATATGTAATAGATATATATTTGTTTTTTACTAATTTACAAAGTATATTTTGGATGCTGACACTTCATTTGATAATTGCGTTTAAATATATGATTTATAGCTCACGCTTTAACCATTCATTATTAAAATAATAATATTAAGCTTTTTAATAACAATAATATGTTACTCACTAACGAAGAATAAATTGTACCAGTTAGTTTAGTTTATATAACTAGTTTAAGTTTGAAAGAAAGTTCACTTTAAAATATTCAATTTCAATTATTCCACTCAGTATGGAAAAAAAATGTATTAATAAAATTATCAATAATTTAATGTGCCTAATATATTTAAGATAGTTAACCAAGTTCAATTGATGTATATATTTTACATAAATTTGAAATTAACATTCTTATAACATGTAATGTGACCGATTTTTTAAATCATACAATATACATATTTTTAAATTTTATTACGCCACAAGAAATAAACAAAATCTATTTAATTGAAAAAAAAATGATGCAATTAAGAAACAGTTTTTAATTCAATTAAATTTTAATTATTTTTTAGTTTTAATGGCGATAAAATCGTCTTAATTTGTAAAATCAATTAAAATTGACTATTAATTATCTTATAATAATAATTAACGTTTCTTCACACGGTAATTTTTTTTATTAAAATTCGTTCATTGTTGCCTTGCATATCTAAAGATAATAATGCTTTTTTTTTAAGTCGATAAAAACAAATTCAATTAATAAATTTTGTTTTAATAACAATAATCAATTGCCGTGAAGTATTCGTCACATACCTTTTAAAGGCGATGATTTCTCCGGTAAATTAAAAGTCACTCTCACTTAAACGGGCACAGTAAATTTAAAAATAACACAAGCAGCTTTGATTGTCAAAATCGCGCAACTTTAAGCTCTGCGGAGCCTTCAAAGCCGTGTTCACTGCAGTACGTCAATACTGAGAGTGAACCAACAAGTCAAACGCGTTCGTCTTTTGGCTTCAGTTTCACTCGCGAAGTAACGTAATTTTTCTCCCGCAACTTCCTTGGATAACAAACGATGCAACTTGCGAGCGACAGACGTCAGAGGGCGACTAGTGTTGGAAAGATTTACGTTGCCTTTATAAGAAATTACTCTACGACTCTTTCTGTACATAATGGTAAAAGGAATCCCCACTATTTAGCGGATTTACCTGTTTAACAAATTTTAGAATAATATCATTTTAATTAAGTCAATTATAATGAGAATATTTAATAGGCTTTGACAAGTGATGACGTTGGAATAATTTAGGGTAAACCAACTATGAAATATAATGTATATCAATTAAAAGCTATGCCGTTAAAAACAATTATTTTATTTATTATTACGCTAGATATATATCTACCAGTTTGGATATCGTTTTAAATTTTAAATTAAATAAATAACAGCAGTAAAATAACTTCAGTGAAAATTATTTCTAATATTGTTCAGATATTAAGCTAAATAAAATGCACACATTTTCGGAAGAAATGGTATGCGCATCAATTTAAAAAAACGATGGTTTTTTTCTAACAATGAAATTAGTCGTCAAAGATTATTCAGATTTTCTTTTTTCGATAACTAATTGTTTAATGGCAGATGCAACATGATTTAAATGGTATAAAATCGTATTTTCTCCCCAAATGTCGGTTGTGTTTATGATTCATTCTCTATGCTATCCAAAATACAACGATACGATCTCTCGATGTAATATTTAACATTTTTATATATCTTAAAATATATGTAGTACATTTAAAAAAAATGCATTTCTAAAAAACCGCATAACTTTGAAATCGCACAAAAAAAACTGCATAAAAAGAGGATCGACTGTATACCGTAATGAAAATAAATAGTCATATTTAAATTACATGAAACATGGAACACAAAAGACATTTTTTTAACAGTACAGTTTTTTTATTGTATGAAAACTAGTTTCTTCAAAACCTAATTCTTTACCTCGAGTATTAGGGAACATAAATCTTAACGACTTTGACTACTGTGCCACCCGACACACTTTTGATGTGACATATATAAAAATAAGAAAAATTACACATGGCGATCTTTTCGCCGAGAAAATTTGAGTGAATTTCAGTGAGGCGAAACCAATATGATCTAACTGAATTAAATCAAATTAGTTATGTTTCAAAGAGCAATAAGAATTTTGTAGGCTTATGAAAAAGTCGATAATTTAATTTCTCGGTCAATCTGTGGCTTGCTTAGAACATTAAGTTTATGGCAATGGTAATGTGTGCTATTGAAATTATTTGAAGGTTGGTGAAAGTTCATTAAGTTTTTAGTAATGTTTCTTAGCTGATATAGCTTAGTCTTTAGCTGCGGTTGATGTTCACGGGCTCGAATACTAGTATGGATAGTTTCACATATTGATTTTACAGTCGATTTGTGAAATTATATTTTTCTTAATCCGCGCACACCTTAGCGGGGAACATTAAGCGGGACATAGCGTAGGAACGTCACTGCACCACTGTCATCGTCACTGTCATGTCATCTTAACACATTTTAGGCAGGAAACGTAAAAATACGTTTATCGTGTACTGTCAGTTTCTTTGGTATATTGACCCATAATTTAATGGTTTCTTCAAAATAACTCCCGCGGCGAGTGACCCTTTTTGACAATAAGCAATAAACCTCATAATTTATTATGTCCTGAATTTTCGTTCACACATAGTATTGTTTTTAAAAGGCGACACGTGTTTCTCGAATATTTAGGGCATCAGATTTCTCACGTCCATTAATTGTAAATTTGTAGGAATGAGGATTTTATGCTATAATTATTTATACAATTGTATGGTATGGATTAATTTTATTTTTTATAGAAAATATTTTAAATATTTCATATTGATAACAAGTGGAGTGCTATCTACTAAATTAATAACAGGTTTTTATATTCAGCTTAGAAAAGTATTTAAATGATGATGTATTCAAAAAAAAATCGTTTTATTTTTAATGATTAAATGTTACATATGATTTCTTTGAAAATTTCAGCCGAAAATATTGTTTGGTTTAGAAGTTGTGTTGATTTTAAGAATGTAATATATTTTTGCGCTAATCACTAAAAAACGCCCGCTTACAAAGTGTTAAGATTGTTAGGAATTTATTAAGAATCATTAATCACATTAAAAATGTTTTTTTTCGTATCGTTACTGTTAAATATTGAATATAATATATAAATCATAATTCACAATTGATCAACCCACCATACAGGATTATCTTGGAACAAATAATTAACATTTCTAACAATAAAAACTTCATTGTGAGGCGCTGCGTCCTGCTGCTTTAATTCAGGCATGTCAAACTATTGCACCACCAAGAATTAAAACTAAAATATTGTGTTTTAATTTTTAGTCGAAAATGAATTAAGTACTGAAATGTACCAAAAATAAACTTTATTGTTTGTGTTAAAATATTACATTTCCAAACTTACTGTTCCGAAGATTATGTTTATAAAAAAATTCGCAAATTTTGAAGAAAATATACTCCAGCAGGGTTCACCAAACTTTTTGGAAAAAGGGCCGCGTCAATTTTTTAAAACTTACAGGGCTGGGTGACAAATAAATTCCTATTGCGATTTACTTGCTGGCCATTTAGAAACCAAGTGAGAAACATGTTTTTATTTTAAATATACGTCTTAGGTTTTCACCGTCCATCAAAGGGCGGTAAGTGTTAAAACATGTTTTTCACATGGTTCTTTAAGGTCCAGCAACATATCGGAAGTATTTTTAGCACCGTGAGGGAAGTGTTAAAAATAAATTAATTAATAATAAAGGCATTCCAATTATTGAATTATTTTTTTGTGTTGCTTAAAATGTTGTATGGATTATTTTACTTATTGTGTTATAATTAAAACATTTGGTCACCTCCCCTCCAACAACACATTTTATATCTAACTTCCTTCACTTTCGACCACTACCAAATTTTAAATAAATAGTTGTGAATTTACAACCATGAAATTTATATTTGAATCGTTCAAATTATGTACACTCCCACAGATTTTGTCACTAACGACCCGGGTTTCGCCTTTCGGCATCTTCAGGCGTCCAAGTGCACGGATGAACTTGAACTGACGCTTAGTAAATGGATGTTTCGTGTTTATATAATAAATAAATGTATCACTGAGTCTAAAGCCATTGCTGGCGAAAAGGATAAGCTCATGGGAATTCCCAAAGATTTGAGTAGTGAGTGGTTTTAAGAATTATCTTTATTTGTTTGTCGGAAAAGGTTTTATGACTATATTTATATAGGGTAGAGAAGTGGCGACCCCGGCATATGCAATAAAATCTGTGGGAGTGTACATAATTTGAACGATTCAAATTTAATATTGAAATTCCACAAAGCACCTTCAGTCGAAATCTTAAATTCATGAAATTTATATTTCTTATGTGAAAAATTTATGTATAAAAATCGAAAACTTTTCAAGGGCCGGATGAAAATCTTTGGTTCGCGGAGCGTTGCTTGGTGATCGCTGTGCTACAGTATCGGCCACGTGTTTGGCACGCCGTCGGTAGATCCTCGTCCACTTTCGTTCGGCGTTTAATTGATATCCGCTCCAAAACTTTACGGCTTCACTACCACACCATTAACATCCTCTTTTAAATGAGATTACATGCAATACTGTTCGTTATAAACAATATACGACATGACAAATTGTTGCAAGAATGCGTTGGTGGGTGACAAAATAAGTGTTTTTTTGCTATGAGAGAAACTCGCTGTATGATTATAAAATTATACCAAAAAAATTAGAATGATCTATGATTCGTATTAGGGCATCTTATTCCGGATTTTTTTTTGTGATTCCCGGATTCCGGGATTGATAATTTTTTCATTACATAATATTCAACATAAAATCGTGTATAAATTCGGGATTTAGTAATTATTGTTTGTCGATTTGAAAAACTAAGGAATTTGCGGAACTCCTAAAATGAAAAGACGCTTGACCTTTTTTTAGCTCTTCCACGATTTTCAATTTTAAAAAGTCTAGATTAGTACAATCACAATCCTGGGACTAGAGGTCCTAATTCGGATCTATGAAAATCAAATAATATATTGATTGCGATCCTGTGTATTTTTTTGAAGTAAGAAAATAAACTTTATTTTATTCGATCGTATAAACATTAAACGGTCTTTGAGTTATATAAATATATGTGCATATGGTCATTTTATTTCTCTGAAAACCTGCTCACTTAACAATAAACAACAAAATTACTTCAAAATAGTTACGAATATAATAGAATCATCTGCGTTTGAATTGATAACAATGACGCGTCAAATATGACGCGCTTATAAGTATTGAAAGTAGAGTAAACCATCTTACAGGTCCCCCAAATAGAAAATTCCTAACAGCGTATGTGGCGACCCCCTCCTCGTATAGCACCCATGCTATCTCTATTTTAACAAACGCTAAATTTCATAACTATAGTTATAAATATTTTTTTTAAATCCATGTCCGCTCCCAATGTGGTGCATATGGCCTCCTAATGGAGGTATCACAACTGAAACATTTTCTACGATAACTTTTGTTAATCAGTCGCACAACCTCACTTTTTTCAAAGTGAGTAGTAGGGACAGAAGGATAAGGCTAGAACAGGAGTAGTGATGTTGGCTAATCGCAATTATGCTACACCCAGTTATAAATGACAGAAGGATGGGTAGAGAGGAAATGATGTGAATTGACATCACAAACACCTTCCTTTCGATCACAATTTGGATTAGAATAAATCTCAAATTATGGAGTGTATCTGACCGGGAATCAACCCAGACCTGCGTGTATCGGTAGAGCAACGCACCCACAAACCAACTGGCCCAGCAGGGCGACAATTATATTATAAATACATATTTTATATGTGCATTGAAAAAATATTTGTCGATTGATTTCGCTAGAAGAATTATGTGACAGGCGAAACAAAAGGGTAAACATGATAGGGTTTTGTTTGATTTGCTGATTTCATTCAATTTACAAAATACAATCGAAAGAACCTAACCTGATTTTTTTTGTATGGGTGCCTAGTCTCCTATAACGTTTTATTCCTATAGCGTAGTCCCAATATCTACTCTAGAAGTGATTCGACTGTAATTTTATATACCTATTTCTGTTATTAAAAATTTGATCGTCAGGTCCGAGGGGCAGCGGTCAACGTCGTTGATTTCCGTGACGGATGTCACTGTCTCGATTCTCAGTACGGACGGCATTCTTATAATCGATTTATCTATTCAGAGTGTTTTTAATTAATATCTTTCTACCCTTCAAATTTTAAAATAAAAAGGCGTAACGATAGTGTTTAGCTAACAACTATTCCCGCTCTAGCTATATCCTTATATCCTTACTCTCTTCGAAAAATAGAGATTGAGCAACAAACAGTTATCTAAGATAAAAACTTCTGTTGATTTACCTCCATTAGGAAGCAACATTTTTTACATTAGCGACGGACATTGATTTAAATAATATATACATAGATAAAAAAAGAAATTCATAAATTTTCTGTCGATTCTGGATAAAAATTCGTGTTCTACTAATTTAAATATAAATTATATAATTGTATGTACTATTTTTAAAAAATCCGCAATTAATTGAAAAAATCAATGATATCGTTTGTAAAAATAAAGCACATTATCATAAATATCACAATTTATGAAATTATCAATGAAAATGCTCGCGATAAACAAAACCGGTCATGATTATAAAATAAGATTGAGTCATATATCAAATTAAAAAAAAAACAATACGTAATTATAACGTAGTTTTAGCGAAAAAAGTCGCAAAACTCGATTACTCAATTTTCATTTATAATTTGAATAAAATGACATAGTTATTTGATGCATCCTGTCTCTATGGCATTACTAATGCACAATATTGCAATGCAGTCATTGTTCTCGCTAAATTAGAACTACAATCATTTCACCATGAACCCAAAAATGCATTTTACTGAACTGACCAAAGAATTCTGTATTCAGTTAACGGAACAAACATATTGTTTATGGAATAAAGTATCTTTTTAGAGGCTAGGCGTATGCACAATTATTTACAGAACGCTTTGTCAACAATATGACAATGTCTGCGTTTAACATAAATAATTAATGATTCAAAATGGATGCATTTTTGGCAAATATTATGGACATTGTTCAAAATGGCCGACGATTGACGATAGAGCACTGTCATTTTCCGATCGCTTTGTCGAACGCGACAAATCTTAGTTCTAAAAAAACATTATTAACCCTCCAAGGACGAGCGTGACCATATGGTCACAGTAAACACCGTTGTCTATTGTTCCCACTATTCATCCTCAATAACGTTGCTTTCACTCATATTTGGTTAAGAAGGGTACAGACTTCAGTTAATCATCAGCTGCGGGGACAGAAACGGCCACCAAAAGCACATGCGATTTGTTGAATTTCCGTTTTTTTAATGGACTTTTTGAAACATTTAGTTATTTTTTTATCAAAACATTAAATTATTTACAGTTTTTTTGCTAATATATTTATATTGCAATTATGTTGATCTAATGAGGTCAAATTGTTAGTATTTTTTAAAAGTTCACGTTTAGCTATATTTCAACCCCAAATGTTTGCGTGCCCATACGGTCACGATCGTCCTTACTACTGTCCGTACACAATATTACACAGTAATAAAAGGATGAGCATGACCATATAGTCATGCGGGGTTTCTATACAACGACTTTGCGTTTTTTTTTTAAATTTTTGTTAGGAATAAAAGTTATCCGTGACTTCAATATGGCTTAAAAATATTTTTTTATCGAAAAAAGCTCTCGTCTCTAGAGGGTTAATATATCGCTACATCAAAGTAACAATAGGAAACTCTTTGAGATAGTGACAATGTAGTGTTTAGTAAAATTTAACACATTTTTTCATAGTACACAGTTTGAGAAAAATACTGTTATTTTTTATTAGTATTTAGAGATTAGGATTACACTATAGACTAGTGACAGATATCGATCGATTTCTTTTCGAAAGCATGGGTGTCTGTGATCAATATAGTTGACAAAAATAGTTTTCTTTTAGTACACTTAAAAATACGCACCATTAAGTATGTCATTATATTAACATGATTAAAAATTTTCTCTCGAAGAAAAATCCAATGAAATTCAATCAAATTTGTTCTATCCCAACAGTTAAATATAAACAATTTTATCTGTTAAAATTAACAAAAGCTCATTAACAAAACAAACAAACGTATCAACAGTTACGGGTTTTCCGTTTACTAAGATACGAGTTTAATTAGAAAATCACGAGTCAACTATAGCAATTACCGGCCATCTTTATTGCTCATATGATCGATCAAATCTTATCGGTTAATTAGTGGGAAATTCTTTTCATTTAGGATTATTAGTAGTCTTCCACCAACAACAAATATTAGGTACTAATTGACCAAAAATACGTATCGATTAGTCATGCACGCCGGAGGTAAGAGCTGTGCCCAGTTATCAACCGGTTTTGGATAGATAAATATAATATAAAATATGCAAGTGGATGGCCATTCAATTTTAAAATTTACTTCTCATATAAAATAAGATGAGAAATTTTAAAAGAAATAAATAATTTATAAAAAAAAATTAAAGAAAGTTCTTTATCACTTTGTGCTTTTATTTTTAAAAAAAAGTTGCCGGAGCTCAAATTTTTTTTCTAATTTAACTCCGTCCGTCTCATCAAAGTTTTTACGAGAACTGATCGTTAGTCAATTGCTCCACCTACGTTTTTTTTAAAGAGAGTTACGATAGAAAGATATGACTGATGCAAGACTAATAGTTTACGGATAAGTTCCATTGTACATATGCTTCACATTGGTAGCGAACATGTTCTTGATTAAAATAAAATACAATATATTGTTTCAACGATTAAAACTATTTAATGTTTGCAGTTAACGCTAGTAAAACTGATTAAAAATATTTTTTTTAATGTCACGATTTCTACATTTGTTCGTTTTTGAAGATAATTCTAATATCAATTAATTTGCTGAAGGAAACAATTGGAAAAATAACACAATTCTATAAATCAATTAAAACACGATTTTTTGACGATAAATTTGACTACAATAACTGGCAAAATATAATTTGGTGTCAATATTTAACACCTCTGCATTTATACTTTTTGATTTTTATTCGTTTTTTACTGTCAATCGTTTAGACCAGTGATTCCTAAACTAATTATGCTCATGGACCTCTTTTAAAGCAAAAACCTGACCGTAGACCCCCAAGTGAAATAATAAAGTTTATGCCTTGAATGGTACTTTTTTATCCATGTCTGCTTCCAATGTGGAGCATATGGCCTTCTAATGGAGGTATATTAACAGATGTTTTTCTGCGAGAACTGTTTGTTAGTCAGTCGGTCAAACTCTCTTTTCTAAAAATATTTATTCTTGCACTGACGATGTCCATGCACCCCCAAATGATCTTTTATTTGTCACGGACCCCTGGGGGTCCACGGGAACCACTTTGGGAACCACTGGTTTAGACTATCTCTAACATTTTGTAAAAACGAATACTTTTATCAGTTTATTTAAAATATCGTATACGCTCAACATGAATTTTTTTACAATTTGAATAAAGAAAAGTATGCTTAATTATACTAAATTAATTATACTATGCTAAATATCTTGTTTATATAAGAAAAATATGTAAAAACAATACGTTCACTAATAAGTAATTATTTTTATGTAAAATTTGCAGTATGGTTTAAAAAAAAACTACTCAAACAGCTATTCATTAAAAAAAAATTGTGATAGCTTCATGTTTGGTTTCACCGTACAGTTTTTTTTTCCCGACTACAAATAAATGAAAATATTCTTTTGAAGCATTTGATGACAGCTTATATTAAATTTAAAAAGGCTTACATAATTATTTATTGGTTTTTTTTCACTGTCCACAAAGACTCAACATTTACTGTTAGATATTTAAAAAAATATATAAAGCTCATATATGATATTTAGGTGCAGCGGTGGGCTGCCAATACTGTTACAAGGGGCTCGTTTAATATTATAGCTATTCGTGATGTTCTGGGGAAGGTGTAAATTTATTTATCACTCGTATGCAATTAATTAAACACAATAATTATTAAAGCTATCGAATGTTACTTTATACACTTATATTTTGTAACAGTACGCGGTATGTCGTAATTTAATCAATATCAATAGCTGAAAAATGTACGTCAGAAATCCCAAATGTACATCACAACTGCTTTAATCTTAATATATTGCATATTTATAGATTATATATGTAAGGCAAAGGTTCGAGAACAATGATTTTCTAAATTTAACAAGGGGCTCGCCGGCCTGAGTAATATTTAACAAGGGGCTCGCGCGAGCCCTTGCGAGCCCCCTCCAGCCCACCCCTGTTTAGGTGTTCAGAATATATATACGTCATACACGGCCTAACGAATCCAAACGACCAAATCTTTACATGGAAAGAGAGTCAATTGTTTGTTTTTATAGACATAATACATAATCGTCGGTTTATTTCACACTTTGACTATGTTTCGTCACTCTAATGGACACTCCATCGCTCTTTATATAAGAATAATAATAATAATAGTAGAAAATTGATGGAAAATTAAATTAAAAATTAAATCACGAGAAATTGCTCACTAGAGCAGTGATTCTCATGTACGGTCACCAGAGGATTTTGCTGCGACCGTAGTAAATATTTATATTTTAAAAAAATGTGTTTTTACAAGTTAATTTGTGGCCAATATGTTTAAATAACGCCTTTTATTGAATATGCATTTTGAATATCAAATATGATTCATTTTTTTAGTAAATACAACTGCTATTGCAGATCAAAACAAAAATTGGTGCGGCCACGAGACATTTCATAGGACCGGACCGCTGATGTTTATAATGCGGCCACAGTGAAAGTTCACGTGAGAACCACTGCACTAGTCAATAAATTCGACTTATATGACAGGATCTCAGTACGCGAGATTCTACTGGATACTTAATACCAACTAGATTTAATTGGCTGAGCAAGTCTCACTCTTTGCACGGTTCAGAACCAGTCACATGCAGCTCTGCTCTTACCATTAATGTGAGGGGAAGACTCCTTTCATTCTTTCAATAGCTTTGTAAATGTATTCATAAAACGTTAGCTACACATACATGATATACACAACGGGTAGTGGTGGGAAACCAACTTGTTAAGATGATCAATTAGGACTACAATCGAAAAAAATACAGGTTCATACATACATTCAAATTTCGTTACGCAGTGATATGGCTCGAATAAGAAAATCGAAGAACCTCATTATCTATAGTAAGTAGTTCAGAAAAAATCTAACAAAACTAAACGTGGAACAAATTTATTGCATATCTTTATATAATGATAATATGTAACGAAATACGAATTCAATATCATCATCATAATCATTCGTATGTATAAATAAATAGGCTTATTGAGTTCAATCATCATTTTTATTATACGGAATCACGTGTCTATATTTTTTCACAACTAATTCACGACTAATGGTAATAAATTCTTGCGCAACTTCAAATTTACTTTCGACAAATGTGAGAATAGCTCGACTTTCTTTTAGTAATATAACATAATATTTCATTATATTATATGTGTCAGTAATCTTCTGGTTTTGCATCTTACTGTCAGGTGTCAACATTGACTCAACCTGGTTGGCAATAGTAAAGTAGTTTAGTCTTAGATGATGAAACTGACAAAACTTTTAATTTTCAAATACGACGACAGTAGGCTAAAAAATGATTAAATTTGAATCGTTCAAATTATGTACATTCACACAGATTTTGTCACTAACGACCCGGGTTGCACGGATGAACTTGAACTGACGCTTAGTAAATAAGAAATAAATGTAGCATCATCATATCTTGACATTCTTCTTCTTTGGCCATGTTCGCTCCCTATGTGGAGCATATGGCCGCCACGCGGCACCTCCATGTTTCCCTGTCTCCTGCCAATTGCTTTGCTTCCTCCCATGACATGCCAGCATCCCTCAGTTCCGCCGAGTACATCCTATGGATAGTACCCGACGGACGTCCGGGACGCCGGAATCCCACCGGTCGAAAGAAAAGGCAGGCAGGATTGAGGCTTTCCGGAGGCATCCGCAGCACGTGACCCAGCCAGTTCCAACGTCTCTCCATAACCACTGACGTGACAGGACGCTGTCTTGTACGCTCCCTTATCTCTGAATTCCTCACAAAATCAAACCACCTAACCCCCATTATCCGACGCAAGCATCTGTTCTCGAAGCTCAGTATACGGTTTTTCTGAGTCTTCGTCAGGTGCCATAATTCGCAACCGTAAAGCAGCACCGGCAGAATGCATTTGGTTTTAATCGAGTACAGCTGTGTGTCCCAGACAGTCCGCATTGAGTTGAATGTTGCTCCAGCCATTCCTAAACGAATGGCGAGCTCCTTTTTTGTACTACCGTCTTCGGGGATAAGTACGCCGAGGTATCTGAAGCTACAGCTGACAGATCATCGAGAGGGTTGACAGCTTCAGATACTTGATATACTGGCTACTTAATACAATCCAGAGCTGTGGAGTCGGAGTTGGAGTGGTAGAGTCGTGGTATTGGAGTCGTGAAAAATGAGCGGCTGGATTTTTTTTTGAAAAATATATATTAATTTAATGAGGGGTATTCAAACAAAATAGTCTAACGAGTTGACATCGCATGCTTGGCTGACTAAAAATGATCTGATGGAATACATAAGTTAAAATGAAATTATTAAAAAAAATCCTCGGAGTCGGAGTCGTCTTTTTTTAACACGACTCCACAGCCCTGATATAAGCTATGCTGTGAGTACTTTATATAAATTTATTATGAATTACAAAGAAAAGGTTTATTTTGTATCTAATATATAATATCTAATATATTTATATTATGAGTTATATATATTTATACACCTCGGGGTACATGAACTGGAAGACGGAAGAACAATTACTCAAAATATTGCTATTCACTTAGGAATACCTGGAGCTGCACTTACCTCAATGCACATATCAGCTACACAGCTGCACTTGGTTAATATCAAATGCACTATTTGTGCAACGCTTGCATTCAGTCAGTCTTGTTTGGCAGTATCAAACATGGCACCTGACAAAAACCGTAATTTGAGCTACATAGAAAAGATACTTTTGCTGAATAATGAAGTTTAAAGCTTTATTTATAGAATTTGTTTGAGAACTTTTAACTGTTATTAAATAAAATTATTTTTATTCTAAGAAAAAACTTAAAAGAGTCACATGCGGCCCGCAGGCCACGGTCAATTTTTAAATAAAAAACTTTCACAATTTATATATTGTATACAATGCTTAACTTTTTTTAGCACATCCTAAATTTTAGGTCACGAACCGCCACTGGTTATATAATATACATCAATTAAATTGATCTCTTTTTCAGTTTTAAACATCAGCTATGACAGTATTCTGTTAAAACTGAGTGCGGTGTTACATAAATTTTAAAAATATATAAATTTACGATGTTGTTTAATATTTCACACTTTTCCTATTTTCACTTTATATTTAATACTTAAATTCATCGCTAATTTATTAGTGTGATAGCTACAAAAATACGAAACAAAATATCTTTAATCTGTTTCGTCTTCACCTGTGTCCGTCCATCATGCTTATTATTATTTACCAATGATTGGACGATTCCAAGAATTACTGTATATTTCTTATATTTTCTCAGCATTCCAGGGCATACCACCTATATCTCAATATGCTCCTTTTGCCTGGTGTTTGTAAAAAAAATATTAGCCATTCGAAGCACATGTCTATGTTAGATCCAACTAGGAGTGGGCTGTTGGGGGCTCGCGCTAGCCCCTTGCTAATTTTTACTAAGGCCAGAGAATCCCTTGTTAATTTTAGAGAAAACAATACTCTCAGATCATATTATTACATAACTACAATTTCTGACTTACGTATATATATTATCTACGACAGCTTCAGTATACACAGTAGTACATTTTTAGTCATTTACATTGAAATTTCTACTGTAAATTGCATATTGTTACGGAAACAAATTAAATGATCAAAATTTAAATAAATTTTTGGTCAGAATAAAAGTATGAACGGTCAGAATAAAAATATTAAGCGGTCAGAATATTTAATAACAATTTTGATTAGTGGGTTAGGTTAGGTTTTTTTTTTAAATTTCATTTAAATTATGACTATTTATTCTGACCGACATATTATGACCATTTAATGTAAATTCTGACCATAAAAATACGAGCCTATTGTTACGTCTATTAAGTTAATGAAAACACAATATTTATTTGTACTTCATTCCACTTTATTTAATTGGTCAGGACCGGTTTCGGCTACGAAAGTGGAATGAAGTACAAAGGAGTATTGTGTTTTCATTAATATAATGCCTTTCCACCAAGTATTGACAGTGAACACCCTAAAAGTGAGTCTATTAAGTAACAATCGATTGCTTATGAAAGTATTGTATATCTTTGCATAGTAGTGATAAAAAAATCACTTATTCAAGAAAACAGCGAGAACTGCTTTGAGATTAAGCGAGCCTCTTGTTTACCTATTGCCAGCCTACCGTTGGATGCAACGCTATCCCATGTTTGTTGTGGTGCTATGAGACACGACGCATTCGTTCACTAATCATCAATACTTCCAAAACGTGAAGTTTATAAGTAACTATTATATCTCGACTCTATCCGATGATAGGTTTTCATCTGGTATAACGAATGATATGAATCGAGTTTGAGATACGAGTCGTTTTTTTCGCTGACCGGTTGAATGGTACAAGTGCATTTTTTGTGCAAACGGGTTTTTTAATTATCATAAATGCATTCAATGCAACCGTCAGATAAGGCTGTCGTATTAATTTTAATGAATCCCTATTATTGTATTAAAACAACTTAATCTGTGTCAGTCCATTTTAATATTCTTACGTTATAAAGCCAATGTATTATTTCAAGCATGTTCTTTCACAATGCCAAACATATGGACTTCTAACGGAGAGGGCAACAGTCTCTCTAATTGGAGAGATAATGAAAGAAGCATATCTTTGGTTTACTATTTGCCGTATTCAGAATCGGATAAGAAAATGTAGTATGGTATGACAATATCACATGATACCAGCGTTGGGCTGGCAATACGTTAACAAGGGGCTCGCTTAATCTCAAAACAATTTTCGGTGTTCTGGGGAAGATGTGTTTTTTTTTTCAATATTCCTACACAATACTTAAATAAGCAATCGATTGTTATTTAAAACGCTTTTAATATGTAAAAATATGCAATTTACCGTAAACGTATAAAAAAAATATCAATCTAAATGGCTAAAAATGTACTACTGTGTATACTAAAGCTGTTTTGGATAATATGTAGGACAGAAATTGCAGTTATATACTTATAATAATATTTAATCTGATAATATTATTTTCTCTTAAATTAACAAGGGGCTCGCCGGCCTTGGTATAATTTAACAAAGGGCTCATGTGAGCCCTTCCTTGCCCCTTCTTGCCCACCCCTGAATGATATTAAATTAAAAACTCAATTGAAAATTCAATGTTTTATTGTCCGTTTGGGAATCGAATTCATCGGACTAATTCTTATTTTTGGTGATACAGTCCGGGGTGAACATTAACTGCTTCTCTTCCTCTAGCAAGTTCTGTGATACCTTGTCCATCCAGTAAAGTCGTGGTCTGCCAACGCTTCGTCTTCCTCTAAGGATACTAAATGGGTCTCTCATCGGACATAAACTTGTCGGACATCGTAACCAAAAAGGACAAAATCAATATTTCTCCAAAAAACCGTAATTTCTTATATATCACATAAAATGTTAAAAATGAACATATATTTCCAATTATTAAACTAGATCAGTGGTGGGGAACCTTTTCCTATTTAAAGGCCACATTCATTTTTCTGATTCAGCATAAGACCGCAGTAAAAATTGACTGGGAATTGACTAGGGAATACTTGGCCTGAAACAATTTCATACCAATTTTTAAAGCCCAGAAATTTGCAGATTTCCCAAAATTACCACCGTGGACGTTTTTATTTACGTCTTCCAAGGATGTTCACATCTAAAATCTCAGAAATTTACAAAAATTACCAGAATTGGCCAATCAACTCAAAAAGCCGCAGGTTTTCCACGACTGAACTAGATTGTATCAATAAAACGATTTTTTGTAAATAAACCATTTAATAATTTGTATAAACTATAGATGCCGCTGTAGACCGCTACACACACCCTTAACTAAATTGACTGTGCTGAGATTTTTTTACAGACTGTAGAGCTCAGCATTATATGTTTCTCATCAATTGCTCTTTTTCCTGACTTCTACATGCATATGGCGGAGAATTTTGTCCATAAAAATTACTATGCATTTTTAACTAATTAATTAGATAGTCAAAGTTAATTACTTAATTAGACGTGTTTACGTGATATCATTCTATTTTTTTCTTTCAATTACAAGTTTAATCCCATGGCATATAGAAGAAATCACCATCGTTGCATGTGTGCTCACTTTCCACGCGATTATCCGCCAAACGAAATGAGTACGTAATAGCATCACGTGTGTAAATGTTAAGTACAATAATTAATCGCAGCTATTTGGCCGGTGTGTGAAATCCACATCCGAGACTTCACGAAGTGGTATGATTATAAGCTTCCGTATGCATGATGGGTAATTAATTATTAATCGGATATGATACCATTGACGTACTGAATGTTCTTTACAATGACTTTTTTTTATTATTAATTAAAAAGAAACTAAAGATCTAAAAACTGTGTGGTCGAATGGTCAACGTCGTTCGCTACCGCTACGCAGGTCACGGGCTCGAATCCCAGTACGGGCAGTTTTGTAAATTGATTTTTCAATCGATTTATGAATTTCTGTTCAAAGGCATGGATGTAAGTGATATCTTGAATCCCCCCTCCCACCCATCATATCATATGAACGGGGCGTATCGAGAAACATTAGCTAACCACTAGTCCTGTCCTAGCCCTTTTCTGCTATTCCTACTCACTTTGGAAAAAGAGAGATTGAGCAACTGAGTAACAAGCAGTTCTCGTAGAAGTTTACATTGTGATATTTGTGATTATCGAAACATACCTATTTTGAATCTGTGGGTTACGTCTTTTTTCCTTTCAACAGTCGATATTATTTTTTTCTTTTTTGTTAAAGTACTATTTATCATTTAAAAATTGATGTAAAATACCATGCAAGTGTCGTACAAAATTATCAAAATGCATCAATCGAATTATGACTTCAACAATTCGTATTCATTCGTTAAAACTCTAACATAATACAGTGAATGTAGCAAATTAATTAGTTCCACGAAACAAAATAATATAGTTAATACTTATTTTGACATTATGCCATCATCACAACAGTTATGTGATATGGATACCATAAGATTGTATCCGTTTTAAATTAAAAGATATTATTTATTATCATTGAAAATTATATTGTTTATGGCGCGTTGTGTACTGAATTGAATAAATCATAATAACTTGCCACAAAATGGCGTGCGTCGTTTTTTGAGCTGATACAAAATGCGTCACTCAAAACCAACGCGTCTCCTTTTATTTTGTTTCAAATATAATTAATACTTTCCAATCAATAAATATTGTTGCCTGCGCCACTGGTGTTTTCAAAATTTCTCATAATTTATATCCAAAAACGCTCCAATTCGATCGTGTACAAAAAAATAACAGTTTATTCTAAATATAAGTTATTTCTACAGCAATAAACCGCCACTAAGCCAGTCCATAGACAATAGAAAGTCGTTAGAAATTTAAGCCGCCGGCCATGACGTCATCTGCCATCTT
>CM062836.1:14802879-14820815 GCA_031772345.1 Himalopsyche anomala | reverse complement strand
GTACCGCCTCAGAATCAATAAATGTTGTGTTGGCTGAATTAAATTCAGTTTGAATGAATACTCAAAATGAATTAAGTTCAATAATTGTTCAAAATTCAAAATGAAAAGTATTTAAATTACATTGAAATGATGTTATTCACGTGGCACAGTCGATAGATTTAAAGTAATGCAGTAGATCAACGATTTGATTTTGAATTGTGAAGTTTAAATGATCCATATGTTTTTTCTTAGCCCCAAGAATTGCTCGTTCACTCGACCAATTGCGATTTTTGTGATTAGGTGTTTGGGAACATTTTGTTGATGAAGCCGTCCTTCGTTGAGACGAAATTGCAAAAATTCGGTGGAATCGAAATCGATCCGTTCGATTCGTTCACAGGAACACGGCCGTTAGAGATAGTCAGCAAATGCTTGGAGAAATCTGCGGCAGATGGTCGTTTAGAAATACAACTCACATGTTTGTCGTTAGCTGAAGTTTCTTCACATAGCGCCACAGATTCGATGTTTTAAGGCAAGCGTTTATTTCATCGGCATCGGTCGATCTTGAAATGTCTGGTAGTGTTTGGCGAAAATCGCCAGATAGTAGAATCATTGCGCCTCCAAAACATTTTGAGTCATTGCGCTGATCTTTCATAGTTCGGTTGAGTGCTTCCAATGCGGAGGAAAAATAAGCCACCATTTCCCTCATCAATTGCCTTCATTAAAGTATCGTACACTTTCTGTTGGGGGTTCAACAGTGGTACATTCGTTTGAAGTGATTGGTTCAATGCATCTCGATCATATTCACGTTTACGTTCCGATTCTCGATTGAAAGCGTCGTTCATTCCTCGATCTGGCGACGCATCATGCAGCGCATGAGGTAACACATATCATATCTTCGATCAAAAGCAACGCCTGGTTATGTATCTCCTCATTCACCTCTAGATCGGGATTCCCTGAACTGACGCGAATTTGGTGTAAAGTGTCTTCGGACATGTCATTCTTGTACTTGTTCCACAGTTCTCGTAGATTCAATGGGAAGCATATCAAAATAATGATAGCAAATAATGTGCGTATCTGACTTGGAGATGCAGAAACAATTGCTTCAGCGATTGTCATGTCCCAATGAGTATAGTTTTTAAGCAAATTCAGCTATTGACATGCAGCACGAAATGTTGGGCATACTACGCCATTGACAGTTCGAAGTGATTCAATGATGTCGACCCGAAGGGAATTATTGGTTTTTTTTCAGATTTTTCATATTCACAGAACTGAAAGACTCTTAGAAAACCATTCCGAGCACTCTTACGAATTGGTTTAGAAGTACTTGGCATAGCTAGTACCTCTTTATTTCACTGTATTTTAAATAATAAAATTACATCTTCACAATGTTGACAAACGCCTACTTTGTTTGACAGTAACTGTCAAACAAAGGCTGTTGCTAAGGAATGAATGTGTTGGTCTAGGATAAATTTGTTCTCAATGCATGTCACCAACATAGTGACAGGGATCTTTTCAAAATTATTCAAATAATACTTTTTTATAATTTTACGAAAGTTCATTCTAAATTTTCATATTTTTATATTACGAAATGATATAAATTCTCAATATAACAAAAAATGCAACATTTTCCAAATCTTCAATATTATATTTATGAGATTATCTTACATTAGAAAAAAAAATATTATTTTTTTGTTTAATGTTCCACACATGGTATGGTTGTTTTCTAACAATGAAATTAGTGATCAGAGTTTGTTCAGATTTTCTTTTTCGATAATTAATTGGTTATGCAGTTTGTTATACCCAGGGCTTTTTTTACCATGTAACGCGGCGGAACGGCGTTCCGGCACCTTTTTTTCTCGAAATTTTAATAAATGTTTAATTTTATTTTTTCTATTTTAAAATATGTATATTTTGTTTTATTTTCTATGCATTATATGAAAGGCCGTCATTAATTCTATCAAAATGATATTCGAATACATAATAAATAATATACCTTCTTAGAAAATGCTCGAAAAAAGTGCGTTCCGGCACCTTTTTTTTAAAAAAAAAGCACTGGTTATACCCATATATAATTTTTTTAAAGTTATCGTTGAAACTTGAATGCGCGATCAGAATTTGAATCATTTAGAAAGAAATGATCTTCTAATTTACTGAAAAGTTGGATACCTTCTTTTATTATTTTCGCAGTGAAGGAACTGGAATTTCTTTTAGTTTGTCATTGTTTTCTGGTTTTTTGTCAATAATTAAATTTAAATTATTGACATCTTCGTCACTTATAGCTTTATCTGTAAGTAATTCGTCGATATAATTTTCGCTAAAGGTATCAAACCTTTCTTCGCCAAGTTCAGGTGCTAAAGTAATCATTTCAGCTGATATTACCGATGTTGCAATGGTTTCATCGACTGTAACACACCTAAGTAGGTGGACATAATTCAGCGATGGCAGATGCAACATGATTTAAACAGTCCGAAATCGTATTTTTTTTCAAATGTCGGTTGTGTTTATGATTCTCTCTATTTTATCCAAAATACAACGATATATGCTCTCGTTGTAATATTTAACATTTTTATATATCGTAAAATATGGTACATCTAAAAAAATGCATTTCTAAAAAACCGCATTACTTCGAAATCGCATAAAAAAACCACATAAAAACAGGATTGACTGTATATGGGGATCAAAAATAAAATAATGATTTGATAGTATTCAATAACAATATAATATACATGAAAAGTATACTGATTTTTTTTTACATACTTTCTGATTTTATGTACTTTCATTCGTCTTTTCACATTTCAGTATATATTTTAGCGACGGTGATGAACATGAAACATAAATTCCTAAAAGTTTTTATTTTAAATGGATATTGAAGATTTAGTTTCGAAATTCTGACACGTTCGTCCAAGTTCGTCGGTACATCTCTAATTCAAAGTATGAAACAAATGAATTTTACAACCAACGCCACCTAGTGTATTAAGCATAAACTGCATACGTCATGTTCCGCGTTCGATTCGAAAAATTTAAAAAGACGTATTGTACTGAGATATTTATTTTCTTTATAATTTCTTTTTCGTGATATTTTTCCGATGTTTTAATGCTTATTCTGCTATTCTAGGCCCATACGAATTTAATAAAGCAAAGATCATTGAAAACCGTGGTCTAATTCTCGAGATATACGTGGTGTAAATAACCCCACTTTGTTTTATATATATAGATATTAAAACAATATTCTGGCAAAATGGATTACTAATTCTTAATTTTATCAAGGACAGCTAATGAAACCTTTAAATCACCTTATATATGATATGTAATTTAAAATAAGCCAAAACAACCAGAAGTTTTCTAATCTGAGATCAAAATAACATTTGAAAATTTTACCAGGTAAATTAAAATATGTGCTGCATACTGTTTTTCCTAAGCTTTGTTACTTTCAGTTGTCATGGTAACTTAATTAATACATCGTAATTAAAAGAAAATACGATGTATTGAAATAGGGTAAAATATCAAGGTATTTCAGTTCTACAGTTTTTAAAAAAGTTAAAGGTTGATAGCTATTTCGGCTTACGCCATCGTCAGAACTATGCTTTAAACGTACATTTACTTGGCTATATATACTGTCTAAGAAGAGATACACAATGCATCATATTATTCACTCTAACATACTAATTCAAATTCTAATTACAATATTGCACTTATTAACTGTGATTTTAGTGTTACAAAGAAAGATAAGCAGTCTGGGTTTTTAAAAACATTAATTAGAATACTTTAAACTGATATTTATTATTAATTATGCTACATTAAATTTATTAACTATGGCTTAAGTGATTTGAAAAACAATCCCACATTGCTTATTGTTTTTCAAATCACTTAAGCCATAGTTAATAAATTTAATGTAGCATAATTAATAATAAATATCAGTTTAAAGTATTCTAATTAATGTTTTTAAAAACCCAGACTGCTTATCTTTCTTTGTAACACTAAAATCACAGTTAATAAGTGCAATATTGTAATTAGAATTTGAATTAGTATGTTAGAGTGAATAATATGATGCATTGTGTATCTCTTCTTAGACAGTATATATAGCCAAGTAAATGTACGTTTAAAGCATAGTTCTGACGATGGCGTAAGCCGAAATAGCTATCAACCTTTAACTTTTTTAAAAACTGTAGAACTGAAATACCTTGATATTTTACCCTATTAAAATGGAGTTCTACCAAGTAAATGCCAAATCAATAAATAAAAAACGATGTATTGATCTTAATTTTCGGTGACAACTGATAATCAAAACTGGCCCAGTTAATTATTCAATAATATTTAATTAATACAATAAAGAGTTTCATGTTCTTAATTAAATCCTTTACCACCAAGAATTCAATTGAAAATCTTATACTTAGTATATCATTCAATTTATAGATATTTTCAAAATGGCAGATTTAGAGCAGCCAGCGATAAACGTCAAAATTGGAGGATGCAAATTCGTATGGTATTGTCGTAACTTTCTTTTCTGTACGGTAGGTGTGTCATTTGATATTATGCAATTCTTGACCTTAATTATTCTCCCGTGAATAATATGATATCATTTTTGTTAAAGGTACGTATGAGTTTATTTAAAATTGAGGTGAATCAAACATTACAAATTTCTTTCTGCCCGTAATAATACTTGCATAAGCTTGGTAATTAAGTAGCAAGAGCTCCGTTTAGCAAACATAATTTTGATCATAAGAGTTTATGATCTCTGCTTCGTCATATTGATCTGAAGTAATAACTAAAAAGGAAATAAAAAACTACCAAAGGCTTTCATAAACTATTTGAGTATTTTGATGGATTCGGCAGTAACACCCTGAAGATACTTCTAAATACGGCGAAGGACGCATATTATAATAACAAATTCATCAAATTCAATTTTGTATTGTTTTAAATGTATTATATTTTTTTACCTAAACTGAAACTTGACTGAAAGTAGCAATTTATAATCACTTATTACAAAAATAATCACAAATTTATTTTATTGTAAAGTAATGTTTTTCGAGTCTACTGGCTCAATTCCATCAAAACTTCAATTTTAAATATGACGTATTTATAGCCACTAGGGATTCTGAAGTCTCGGGTTTTTCAAAGTCCCGGGACCCGAGACGTGATAAAGTCAAAGTCCCGGGACTTCCCGGGACTTGGGACTTTTATTTCCTCTTCAATAAAATTATAAATTAATTTAAATTAAATATTTGTATGTATGTACTAAAAAGGGATGATAACGGTACATGTATTGAAAAATAACAATGAATTGGGTAAAATTATGACCGTTACTTCACATATTACAATACAGCTTTTATACCTTTTTTGTCCTATTGAGACATTGGTAACTTTGTACAATAGTGAAAAACATTTGTAAATAAAACAACATCAGGTATGAACATTTAATTATAATATTTTCTTAATTTGTTTTTGCTACAGTAATATTTTTTATACGATTACGAATTGATTTAAACAAACTTCTAATAACATAAATGGAGATATCTTTCTCCCAAACGTTTTTTAATATTTTGTTTCAATTAAACTATTTTTTTGAGCGTTTTTTACGCAGTTAAACGTATATTTTTTTTCATGCGTACTTTAAAAGGGCGACGAAAGTATGCGTTAATTAAAATAAATACATCTTTTGAACACATTTATTTATTAATAATGAAAATATAAAATTAATTCAATAATAAAATCACAACCTCAAATCATACATAGTATGCATTATTTACACAAAAGTTAATATTTTATTTTATTATATGCTTTTAAAAATAATAATGAATTTAATGACGAATCAGACAGCCGATTTTTTATTTTTGTAATAAACGTTGTTGCTGTCAAAAAAACTCTTGACATTTTCAGTCGATGTTTGTTTAATGTTTAGCAAAGCTTTATATATAAAAAAAATCTTTGTGTCCGTTCTTTAGTTGATTTTAAAATCTTAAATTCGTTTAGTTTTTTCGTTTTTAATGGAGAAATCTTTTGTTTTTTGTAATATGTCTATTTAATTCTTCTTCCAGTGACAGTTCTGCAATATTTATCTCATCATCGATATTTTATCCAGATACCTCGATATCTTTTTCCACAGTGAAAAGACGTTGTAGTAAATTATCTCCGTATTTCAAATATATTGTTTTGGAGCATTTGTCAAAATCTTTGGTGTATTCTTTTCGAAAATCAATTAGTCCCAGCAGAACCGTTGGTAATAAAACATTTATAAGCTCTGCCTTGATTTATAACATCATTTTCTAGAAATAACTATGGGTTTCTTTATTTCATAGAATTCTGTGCGATTACTCCATGCTAAGTAGTAAAGCAAACACGTGTCTAAGTTTTTTTTTGTATTTCTGCATGTCTCTACCCATCAAAAATGGTTGTTTCGTTTAACAATATATAAATAGATGTTATTTGAAACTTCTACAATTATAAATCCAAACAGCTGTTTCTTTTATAAGATCCCTTTTATATATCCATACTTAATTTTGTAAAAACCCCGGCCTTTAATCCTTAGCCTGAATATAATGCATTTTTTTCAAAACTGACCTCGAGGATAGACACCAATGTAAATTTATTTTATGTCAAAATTAACTTTTTATGTCACATTAGCGATTGCTTGCATCCAATTTTATTTTGTTAGAATGGTTTTTTCAAAATTAAAATTTACAATTTGGCTGTCTTAAGTCCCGGGACATTTAACAACAAAGTCCCGGGACTTAAGACAGCAAAAAACCTTAAAAGTCCCGGGACTTTTGTCCCGGGACGTCTCGACACAGAATCCCTAATAGCCACCTGCATGCCACATCGTTGATTAAAGATGTCATGGGTTTGAATTCCAGTACGGACAGTTTTATAAATTGATTTAATAATTTCGGTTCAAAGGCATGTATGTGTGTAATGTCTTGAACTGCCTTCTCCAACCCATTTTATCATTAAAAACGGGCGAGAGCGAAGAGCTAACTACTAGTCGTGCCCTAACCCGATTCTTCTATTCCTACTCTCTTTGGAAAAAAGAAAGGTTGAGCGACTGAGTAACACGCAGTGTTATAACAAACTTTATTAGGAGTCCACATGCTCCATATTGGGAAGCAGACACGGTTAAGAAAAATACTTGTGTCATAAAATATGACACGTATTTCACCTCTTTAAGAAGCATCATCAAACATCGCAAGGTTTACGAAAAATGAACTTTCACAAAGTTACTGCCGAATCCATCGAAGATACGTATTTATATGTTGGGATCTCTATATTAAATTCTTAATAATATGTAATATTATCGCACCTTTTATTTATGGTCAATTTGCATGTTGTTTTCTCAAATCGCAAAGATGAAGTATTGATAAATTGATGAAAGTTTTTTTTTAGTTTTATTTATGGCTATAAAATAAATGTCGCAATAAATTGTTGGTAAATGTACATTTGTCTTGTCCGTGATCAAGATATTTCCATTACATATTATAAGTATTTTTTATCGTATGTTTATTAAATTTAATGGAAGATGATTCATGAGTAATTTCACTTTTTTAGTTGCTTCTCTGGAGATGACTTTCATCTACGGCAGGTATTGGCAACATTGAATACAACTCTTAGTCATCACGTCCATTAATTCTCTTGTTTTTGAATTTGGGCTGACGTTTAGTTGAATAAGCAATTGAAAGATAATATTGTTCCTTTATCGATTCTAGGATTCAACACACTTACTACAAGGTAAAACATTGTAATCAGATTATCTTTGTTTTACACGTAAATTGTGTAAATTATGCATTATAATTTAATTTAAAAACACCGTGGTGTAAATTTGGTATTTTTAACGACGTATAATATGACGTTTGCAATATGAAATCAGAACAAAGAGAAACCTCTTTCTATTGAAACGAAATATTTTATAGCAGATTGCGCAGTGTTATATAATTTAAGTATACGTAAGTGTAATTGTTTAATAGTGATTTAAAAAATCCACCCCTTTCTCTGAACACTACGAATAGCTTTGAGATTAATCGATCACTTTATTAACGTATTGGTAGCCTATCGCTGGAAAACCCTTAACAAAATCAGTAAAATGAACTAAATTTAATTGTTAATAAAACTGATAGTTTTTCATTGAAATCATTCGGTATGCATGTTGTAAATAAGTTTTATTTTATTTATAGGTTTATTTTGTTATTTGGATTTTCAATATACTATTTATATATCACAATCATGAATGTTTACGAATCTTTTACATAATGTCGCTAACTAAAACATCTATAATTTCCTGATATAGCAACCGTTTAACGTCTCTGTGAATCACTTTATTATTTATGGCCGTTGCCCTTGGCAACGCGCTGATTGGGTAGTCTTTTATTATTATTTTATTTATATTCCATCTACATATTGTTGTTTTGCACATTTAATACTTTACGATAAGTGATTTATTATCTTAAAAAATAACACCCGAACATTACCAGTACCCCACAAATAGTGTGGATACTCTTCTACTAATTGTAAGCTTTTTTTAGTTTGTCTACACGGATCATTGGTAAATATTCTAGTATTATTTTTAATTTCACTACAGTAAACCCCTACTTTTGATATATTTATGAAAGCACAGTTGTTATTATTTCGCGTTATTCATTTTTTCAAACATGCAATGAATATTTCTATGTCGATTAAAAATGTGTTTTTTTTCAAAACAACAAAACTAAAACATATTGATTGCTATGTTTTAGAAGGAGCGATCTTCAATTGAAAAATCTTTAGTGTCGTAACAAGGGTCTGCAAATTATCCAAGATTTTACTCATCTGCCGCCGCATTTAAGAATAACGATTGATATCAAATACGTTGTGTAAAATATATTATAATACAACTTTAATATCGTCGGCTTGCCAGGGCAAAAAGTCGTTCAAGTATTTTAATAGAATGTCATTAGAGAATATTAATTTATTTTAAGAGACTTGGTGACTTTTTTAATTTATGCAAAATGAAAAAAATACACCTTTTCAATAAAATTAAGTGTTGATCAAATTGTCAATTAATAACTTCTTGCAGTAAACCAACAATATTATCCATTTCTTTTGCCAAGTCTACGTATCGTAACATTCACACATTCATAATTTAAAAGACTGAATCCATTGAGAGACCATAAAGCATAAGAAGAAGACATGAATTAAGAAAATGTTTTTAATATTTAACTAAAAAAGATTGCCTATTCCTGACAAATAATTTTTAGTAACATAGGCGTGATATACAGAAGCCATTAAGAGTCTACAAAAAGTGACCAAGCCTTTAGTGTTAAAATGAGTGATGATATTAAAAAAAGATGCATTTAATTTATCATCTCTGTCGTAAACACATAATATATTGTCTGTTGTGTATAAATTCGATGACAACCAAAAAAAACGAGATTCATATTGAAATTTTAGGAAACAAATGGAAACTTAGACATGCTGACAATTTTAGTCATATATGTATTTTAACAAATTGCTGTTTTTATTCAATATTTATCTTCGTAATTACGGGTGCATTTTTTTGGATTATTCTCGACTAACAGTTACACCTCCGAAAATAAACAAGATGCAACCATTCAGGATATCCTTTCGTTTTTCGCAGTACTTACTGCTCTACAAAGCACAATTATGGTATATGCTGTTTATACGAATTATTTAATAAATATACGAAAATATATATTGTTTTTCAATGTAACGAGGTGAGTCTAATGATCATTGATGTACTTAGCAATTAAAAGAGTCTGTGTTTAGTTCCTGACAAAAACGATAGCAAATAAAGAAAAGTTAATTTAATATTTGAGATCTTAGGCATAGGTGTTTGTGATGTTTTTTTTCTCTTGCGAGCTGAATTTATTTCTTTAATGCGGACAAAAAAAAACATATTCAGTACATTTACTATTTTTAATATGAAGTGTTTTTTGTTAAAAAAAATAATCAGAACACATAAGGTAATTTTATAAACTATTATTTTTTGTTGCATTCATCCAAGACGGATAAATTTTCTTTTTAGAAAAATTACAATATCTTCCTGTTTTTATCATTTGAATGTGGTAGTAGAAACAAGGTAGTTTTTCAAGGATCCCAGGTTTAGGCTGACTCAATTTGCCCCCACCATGTCACACATAACGAATCTTCACCAGTGGCGGATTAAGCACAAGAGAGGCCCCAGGCGCAATAAAATTTGGAGGCCCTGTTTTTTGATAAAAAAAGGACGTCAAAAAAAATCATGTAAAACATATAAAAATCTGAACAAAATATATATGGGTAATATAATATAAATTATTTTTGAGGTCCCTAAGATTCAGAGGCCCCAAGCGCGCGCCTCATGCGCTTATAGGATAATCCGCCACTGTTCTTCACATATTATTTTAATTTACATATTGTTATTTACATTTCATCAACTCTAGTCAAAAAGCAAACGTATCCACTACAAACAATATTGATTTAGCCTACTCTAAAAATAGCACATTAATCCAATTAAAATTAAAAATCTACAATCAATAACAAATACATATTTTCATTTTAATTACCATTGCAAAAAAGTGTTTGGCATTGTATTCATTGTGTTCGCACATTTAAAAGGTTATCGATATAAAAACAACAGATAATTTTTACAGATTTGATGCGGCTGACAGTTATATCCGATTTTTTTTATCAAAATTGATTTGAACGATTGCATTTTAATTTCAACAAGGTTATAATTAATTTATTCGCGATATCGAAACATTTTCTAATAATCGTAGACATTCTTTAAAAAAAGTTTAAATCGACAAACCGTGATAGGTTTTGTCGACATTTTTATTATTTTATTATAATTATTGTCAAGATCGTTCGGTAATTATTTAACGCTTTCGTGGATGTCATGAGGTCGTTATTTCTCAACTTGTTTTCAAATATTTAAATTAAAACAGTAAAAATATTAGTAGAATACGCACTGTAACTTGTAACTGTGCAAAATTGAAATTGGTTTTGGTATTTTTTAACAATTTTCTTAATTATAAATAATAGGACCTATTGCATAATTAAACAAAATAATAATACAATATTATGAAATTAGTAAAGGCTGTCTTGGAATTTTTAGTATTCTTTGACTTTTTCTGAAATATTCGCTCTTTTGACAAACAACAGTTTCAGATAGCTCGCAGAAAGGGATATAATCAGGGGTGGCTGGAGGAGACTTGGAGGGGTTCGCGCGAGCACCTTGTCAGCTTAAGAGCAAACAATATTCTCAAATCAAATTAGTATTGGAAGGCTCGTATTTATCCGGTCAGAATTTATATTACATTGGTCAGAATTTATATTAAATGGTCATAATATATCGGTCAGTGTAAATAGTCATAATTTAAATTAAATTAAAAAAACCTAACCTAACCTAACCTCACCAAAATGGTTATAAAATATTCTGACCGTATTATATAAAAGTCATAATTTAAATGAAATTAAAGAAACCTAAGCTTACCGAAATGGTTATAAAATATTCTAACCGTATATTATTTTTATTCTGACCAAAAATTGATTTAAAGTCTGACCATTTTATTTGTTCCCGTATATAAATGAAATTTCTGACTACTATATTATCTACGGCAGCTTCAGTTTACACAGCAGTACATTTTTAGCCATTTAGATTGATAAGTTTACGGCAAATTGCATATCGTTACATATTATAAGTGTATTAAGTAACAATCAATTGGTTTTTAAATATTCCATATAATTGCATAGGAGTAATAAAAAAAATTCACTCCTTCCCCAAAACACCGAGAATTGCTTTGAGAATAAGCGAGCCTCTTGTTAACGTATTGGTAGCTCACCGCTGGGGATATTTGTACGTCGATACTAAATTAATTGCATAGGTGATAAAAAAATTCACCCCTTCCTCAAAACACAAAAAAAAACTTTGAGATTTAGCGAGCCCGTTGTTATAGTATCGGCAGCCCACTGCTGGGATATTTGTCGATACTAACGTTGTAATTTTTTAAGTTGAAAATTAACCCGTTTTTATCCGAGTAATACACCAGTATAATTTTATATTATACTTGACTGCAAAATAACAATTGATTTCTTTGTTTTTGTTGCTGAGCGTGACACGTGATTAACTTAATTGGTAAAATTCTTCAGAATATCATTATTAAATGTTTTATTTAATAACAACCATGACATTGACTTAACGTGTATACTTATAAGTGACAAAATTAAGGGTAGTTTTGTATCCATCTACTTGACGAAATTAGAAGCTTACATAAATTATAATAATATTTTTTCACATATACATACGTTAATAATAAGAATCAAAGTCTTTGCTATTAATAAATATAAATCTAAAGTTTCTTTTTATTTTCGATGTGCAATATGAAGTTTTCTTCCCACATCAAGAGACATCGTCTCGTTTGCCCTACTCTTTTTATGCGTATAATTTATTTAATAATATCTACCCATTCAACAAAAACGCCCAGTCACTTTTGTTTGTTATTGTTGTATGAAATTGTATCGCCAATGTCAAAATCGTGACTTACCTCATTTGCATAACGAGTTTGAAAAATAAATTCCCATAACCAGCCTACTAAGTTTATTTCAAATTAACGGTGAAAACGTAGAAAGTTTACAGTGAATTCTGCGTTGTTACGTTTTTATAATAATAAGCCATATTCGATCAATCAAAATTTGACAATCTCTTCTTTTAGTCAGGTGAAAAAGCATTCCCATTGTATAATTGTATAAAATTAAAAGATGGTTCGAAGGTGAATATATTTTTTTTAACCATGGTGGTCGGTCAATGTGGCATTGGATCAATGCACCCCTTGTATATGCAGGCGCGTTTATATTTCATGAAATAATATTCAAACATAACATTTATACCATTCACTCATTTTTAATTCTTCATATACGTATTGTCTTTAATAAATATTTTAGAAATCAACAATAAAATATTTATTATAGACACTAAATACATGAAGAATTTAAAATGAGTGAATGGTACAAATGTTATGTTTGTAATATAATAATATATAATATAACCACTCCTGCATATACAAGGGGTGCATTGATCCAATGCCACATTGCACGTCGGCCACTGGTAGAGCATATGGCCTCCTAATGGAGGTATCTTAGTAGAAGTTTTTTACGAGTTAATTGTCTGTTACTCAGTCGCTCAACCCCTCTTTTTCAAAGAGAGTAGTAGGGATAAAAGTATAAGGCTAGAACAGGACTAGTGGTTTACTAATTGCTCTCACTACGCCCGGTTGTTGAAGGTTTGGAAATGGTGGGGAAAACATTACAAACACATATGCCTTCGAACAGAAATCGATCGAAAAAAAATGCAGTTCGTACTGGGACTTGCATTTGTGAGATCTGGCACGGAAGCCCACAACGCTAACCGCTGTGCCGTAGGAACAGTGCCGGCGCGAGGCTATTTGGCGCCCTAGGCAATGATTACTGGCGCTGCCACTTTTTGACAAATCGTTCAATTTTTTTTTTAATGTAAAAAACGATTAGGTATCATTGGATTTTTTTCATATATATCCATGTCCGCTCTCAACGAGGAGCATATGGCCTCTTAATGAAGGTATCTCAACAAAAGTTTTTCTATGTGAAGTGTTTGTTACTCAGTCACTCAACCTCTCATTTTCAAATCATACGATACATAATTACAACGAACAAATACAAAAATCAAAATAAAATGTAGATCACTATTATTCGCTATTATTAGAGAATATAAAAATAATTTTCATACTCTATTTATACGCCCCCTAGTGGTTTGCGCCCTAGGCGGTTCCCTATTTCGCCTGTATGGTAGCGCCAGCCCTGCATAGGAACCGACATACTTGATTTATTCTCACGTTATATGAGTCTTAAGAATAAGGTAAGTAGGCCGATTTTACACTGAAGAAACTTAGTTAGCTATTCTCAAATAGCACATGAAAGGTTATGTATTTTTGATAGGTTTGACAAAAGCACTGAGGAATTTTTTGTTTAACTTTTTTATTGTATTAATTATGTTTTTGAAGATTTTTAAGTAACACAACCAGTGGAATAACAAGTTTATTAATTCTAATTTAATAATAAGTTATTTAAACTGTTCAGTATTACTATTTAATTTATAAAATTCATCTTTTGTAGAATATGGACGTACATGTATGTCACTTCACCTCTAATGGGCCCATATATAGTAATTAGTTTAAAAAAAATACACGGTATATAAATTGTGGTTTGGCACATCAACTAATTGAAAAGTGCCAAATATTTTTAGTATTTTTAATACCATTAATATAAGCTCGAGGAAAACAACACTTTTCACGAAAATCGGTCATTAGTAACTCAAATATTTAACTAAACAAAATCAGCATTTGCTACTGAGCTGAACAGAGCTTTAGTGTAAAACTTTTGATCGTAATGTTGGTCTTACTACAGTAATACATAGTTTAAAGATTTTTAAAAGTATTATTACAAATAAACAGCCATTTTTAGACATCTACTACAAAATAAGCTTCTTGCACACGACGCTCTTATGCAAACATATTATTATCAAACGGAAAACGTGCATAATATAATGTTTGACCACACCCGAGTTTTACTATTAAAATATTATATTTTTTCCGCTTCAAATAGTTTCAAAATTTGAGGAATTAAAGTAACGATAACACTTTTGACATATTTGTTGCATGAGCATTTTTTAAAAGCATGTTGCGCAAAAATTTTACCACTGTGCAAATATTACGCAACTTTCATTACATGATCCCATTAAATATGTCTATTTTACAACTATTTATTATGCATGGAAACGACATATAGTTTGTAATAGTTTTTTTTTTTAATTTGGAAAGAATTTCGTTTTTGCGCAACATTCTTATCGGAAGTTTAGGTGTTTGTTGTTTTTTTTTAAGTATATTTATGGCTACTAGATACTGTTAAATAAATGACCACAATATTAAAACGAAATAAAAACGCTGTCTTTTTTACTACACAGTCATATTGGTCGATCGTTTCCGTTGTTTTCACATCATCTAGCAACTTTTAAGAGGAAATTATTTTTTTAAATACGTTTTAATTTATTACATTTCTTGTTATGAGAAATTAACGATATTATAACCATTGACATCGCTCTTATAACGAAAATTTCTCTTTAAATAAAACATCTTTTTTTTTTTAAATTAATATGTTACAAATGACAAGACTTTTATAATATGCCCGCCCACCAAAAACCAGTTTTTAAACAAGTATTCCCAGATCGAATTTGATAAATAAATAATTTATTTATAAATATAAAACATAATGCGAACTTATTACATCTTCTTAGTCAGGAGTGGAAAGTTAAAAAAAACAATAAACACAATGTGAATTTGTTACATATTCTAAGTTAGGAGTGGCAAGTTAAAAAAAAAATACCGCAACGATTTAAAATCGAGAACCATAAATATATATATTTGATTGTACGAATGACATATTGTAATACTAAAAAATCTCAAAGCGACGTACAGTACTCGGCCCAGTAAGCTGGCGAGCGAAATGAGCAAGCGAGTGAAAAGAAGCAGTTTTTATTTTCCGGGCCGAGGGTATACTTCCACCATCTTTATAACTCTAACCACTCTCGTACTTTGCGTGTTTAAACAGTTTATTTTGAATAATTTTAATTTGACGAAAAAAAAGAATATTTTTTTCCTAACATTCTTTTTTTTTAGCACTTCCATTTCTATTCGCATACTCTTTATGGTGAGTTTTAAAGTTGGAATGATGTTGAATTGAACGAAACACACATAAAAGTTATATGCGTGTAAATGCTTACTCGGTGAATATTCCTGCTCGGCCGAGTAATCGGCAGAAAATGATTAGCAGCGTAGTCGTTTGGTATAAATGTGGCATTAGTATCTTACGACGAGTTTGTTCTACCAGTAAATTTTTATTATGCTATGAAAACTGAATTATAATAAAATACAACAGAGTGGTGATAATTTTATTAACAATGTGATGATTATTAAAGATAAATAAGTCAGAAAGGTTAATTTAATGTTGAGCGGTAAACGCCATAAGCATCATAATAATAAGTTGAACAAAACAATGTTCTGTGTAAATTATAGATTTTGATCGTTGAGATTTCTCCTTGACACCTGTGGATAAACGATAGTCCATGGTCTATAGGGTTTCCCAAACTATGTTCCGCGGATAACTGGTGTTCCGTAGAACCTAAATAGGTGTTCCGCAAAAATTTGGAATGGTAACATACGCTACAACAAATTTAAGCATCTTCTACTTCGTATCAAAAATCGAGTGACAGTAAAACTCCAAAACTCAAATATCTAGGTACAGGCGGATATTTTAAATCACTATAAACTTTGTTTACTCATATTTTCATGTAATATGTTTTAAAGATAATTAAACAATACATAATAAGTGGTTTACTAACTAATATTTTTACTATTAAGAATTACCCGACCTAAAAGAAAGCTGTGTTCCGGTAGCATTTCCAGATTTGACAAGCGTTCCACTGAATTTTCCGGACTTGCAAAGTGTTCTATCCCAGAATAAGTTTGAGTAACCCTGGTCTATAGCGTGCTTACACTTTACGGACCGCATTATAACACAATCCTCATTTCATAAGTAAAAAATATATTAAATAAAATATTCGAATCAATAACACATGAACTCTGATTTCAACCTTAGAAAATTTTATGAACGATATTTGAATCAATCAATCGGGTAGTGTTTAATTTGCTTGGGATACTTAGCTCGTTAAAATTTTCCTGCTTACCTACAAAAGTAGAATAAAATACAATTATTTTTAATTTTAATAATAATTAATTAAAAAAATACACAAGCTTGATAAAATACATTTGGTTAGAAATTAGTTTCATCACTTGGGATAGACAAAGAGCCTGTGTAATATAATATTAAATATCCTTCCAAATTTTCGGGCTTACAAGAATAAACCTTTCTGCTCATAAAACTGAGTAGTAAGTTGTAATTAGGGTCTCCAATCCCGGGATTCCGTCCAATTTTGCGATCCCGAAATCCCGGAATTTTGGGATTGAGAATTTTTTAGCAAAATTCGAAAATTTTTACGATGTTGGATTTGTAAGAGCTAAAAAAAAACGAGTCACATTGATATTTTGGAAAAAAATATAGGGATTTGAAATTTTCAAATTCGTTGGTAAGCTAAAAAAATGAGTCACGGAGATATATCGGGGAAAAACGATAGGGATCTGACAATTTCAAATTCCTCGGTGAGTTAAAAAAATTCTCAAACTATACACGATTTCACGTTGAGTGCCCAATCCCAGGATCCTGGGATTGAAAATTAATCAATTTTAAAATTCCGGGATCACAAAAAGGCTCCGGGATTGGATACTCTAGTAGTAATTACATGCAAGGGAAGTACTTAAAAACTGTATGTAAATTTCGAAAATAAAATGCTCCAATCCCGCTCTGTACTAATCGATGCATATTTCATCGTGATTATTTATGCTCAATTGATTGTCTGAACGAGCATTTATTATGTATTCAAATAAATAAATAAAAATGCAGCTGGTTATTATGAGTCTTAAACGCAAAATGTTATCATTCAATTAAAATGACTGACGCGAGCAGGAAGCGAACCCACACCCGCCGCGCCGCTTCACGTAGATGGATATCATATTGCATAGTGAGTGACCTCAAAGTCAGTGCATCTCCCACTCGGCCACAAAGGTTAGCGAACTTGAAAAACAAGTTTGCCAGCTTGCTCCGGTGACGATAGTTATAGTATAAATAAGAATAATAGCAACATTAGATGATTGACACCGAGAGCGTAAATAGCGAAACTGGATATTTTATTGTTTTATTTGTAGTGAACATTTTGGATTACGATTATCACAAGTTATATTCAATTATATCAAATGATTGTTAAATAAACAATTAATTAATTGCTTATTTTTTAAAAGAATATGAAAAAAATAGTATAACAAAGAGTTACCCAAACTGTGCGCCGCGGC
>CM062836.1:14757149-14802779 GCA_031772345.1 Himalopsyche anomala | reverse complement strand
AAAAATACTTGTGTCATAAAATATGACACGTATTTCACCTCTTTAAGAAGCATCATCAAACATCGCAAGGTTTACGAAAAATGAACTTTCACAAAGTTACCGCCGAATCCATCGAAGATACGTATTTATATGTTGGAATATCTCTATTAAATTCTTAATAATATCTAATATTATCGCACCTTTTATTTATGGTCAATTTGCATGTTGTTTTCTCAAATCGCAAAGATGAAGTATTGATAAATTGATGAAAGTTTTTTTTTTAATTTTATTTATGGCTATAAAATAAATGTCGCAATAAATTGTTGGTAAATGTACATTTGTCTTGTCCGTGATCAAGATATTTACCATTACATATTATAAGTATTTTTTATCGTATGTTTATTAAATTTAATGGAAGATGATTCATGAGTAATTTCACTTTTTTAGTTGCTTCTTTGGAGATGACTTTCATCTACGGCAGGTATTGGCAACATTGAATTCAACTTTTAGTCATCACGTCCATTTATTCTCTTGTTTTTGAATTTGGGCTGACGTTCAGTTGAATAAGCAATTGAAAGATAATATTGTTCCTTTATCGATTCTAGGATTCAACACACTAACTACAAGGTAAGACATTGTAATCAGATTATCTTTGTTTTACACGTAAATTGTGTAAATATGCATTATAATTTAATTTAAAAACACCGTGGTGTAAATTTGGTATTTTTAACGACGTATAATATGACGTTTGCAATATGAAATCAGAACAAAGAGAAACTTCTTTCTATTGAAACGAAGTATTTTAGAGCAGATTGCGTAGTGTTATATAATTTAAGTATAAGTAAGTGTAATTGTTTAATAGTGATTTAAAAAATCCACCCCTTTCCCTGAACACTGCGAATAGCTTTGAGATGAATCTATCACTTCGTTAACGTATTGGTACCCTATCGTTGGAAAACCTTTAACAAAATCAGGAAAATGAACTAAATTTAATTGTTAATAAAACTGTTTTTCATTGAAATCATTCGGTATGCATGTTGTAAATAAGTTTTATTTTATTTATAGGTTTATTTTGTTATTTGGATTTTCAATATACTCTTTATATATCACAATCATGAATGTTTACGAATCCTTTATATACTGTCGCTAACTAAAACATCTATAATTTCCTGATATAGCAACCGTTTAACGTCTCTGTGAATCACTTTATTATTTATGGCTGTTGCCCTTGGCACCGCGCTGATTGGGTAGTCTTTTATTATTATTTTATTTATATTCCATCTACATATTGTTGTTTTGCACATTTAATACTTTACGATAAGTGATTTATTATCTTTAAAAATAACACCCGAACATTGCAAAATAACATTACCAGTACCCCACAAACAGTGTGGATACTCTTCTACTAATTGTAAGCTTTTTTAGTTTGTCTACGCGATCATTTGTAAATATTCTAGTATTATTTTTAATTTCACTACAGTAAACCCCTACTTTTGATATATTTATGAAAGCACAGTTGTTATTATTTCGCGTTATTCATTTTTTCAAACATGCAATGAATATTTCTATGTCGATTAAAAACGTGTTTTTTTTTTCTAAACAAAAAACTAAAATATATTGATTGTAATGTTTTAGAAGAAGCGATCATCAATTGAGAAATCTTTAGTGTCATAACAAGGGTCTGCAAATTATCCAAGATTTTACTCATCTGCCGCCGCATTTAAGAATAACGATTGATATCAAATACGTTGTGTAAAATATATTATAATACAACTTTAATATCGTCGGCTTGCCAGGGCAAAAAGTCGTTCAAGTATTTTAATAGAATGTCATTAGAGAATATTAATTTATTTTAAGAGACTTGGTGACTTTTTTAATTTATGCAAAATGAAAAAAATACACCTTTTCAATAAAATGAAGTGTTAATCAAATTGTCAATTAATAACTTCTTGCAGTAAGCCGACAATATTATCCATCTCTTTTGCCAAGTCTACGTATCGTAACATTCACACATTCATAATTTAAAAGACTGAATCCATTGAGAGACCATAAAGCATAAGAAGAGGACATGAATTAAGAAAATGTTTTTAATATTTAACTAAAAAAGATTGCCTATTCCTGAAAAATAATTTTAGTAACATAGGCGTGATATACAGAAGCCATTAAGAGTCTACAAAAAGTGACCAAGCCTTTAGTGTTAAAATGAGTGATGATATTAAAAAAAGATGCATTTAATTTATCATCTCTGTCGTAAACACATAATATATTGTCTGTTGTGTATAAATTCGATGACAACCAAAAAAAACGAGATTCATATTGAAATTTTAGGAAACAAATGGAAACTTAGACATGCTGACAATTTTAGTCATATATGTATTTTAACAAATTGCTGTTTTTATTCAATATTTATCTTCGAAATTACGGGTGCATTTTTTTGGATTATTCTCGACTAACAGTTACACCTCCGAAAATAAACAAGATGCAACCATTCAGGATATCCTTTCGTTTTTCGCAGTACTTACTGCTCTACAAAGCACAATTATGGTATATGCTGTTTATACGAATTATTTAATAAATATACGAAAATATATATTGTTTTTCAATGTAACGAGGTGAGTCTAATGATCATTGATGTACTTAGCAATTAAAAGAGTCTGTGTTTAGTTCCTGACAAAAACGATAGCAAATAAAGAAAAGTTAATTTAATATTTGAGATCTTAGGCATAGGTGTTTGTGATGTTTTTTTTCTCTTGCGAGCTGAATTTATTTCTTTAATGCGGACAAAAAAAAATCATATTAAGCACATTTACTATTTTTAATATGAAATGTTTTTTGTTAAAAAAATAATCAGAACACATAAGGTAATTTTATAAACTATAATTTTTTGTTGTATTCATCCAAGACGGATAAATTTTCTTTTTAGAAAAATTACAATATCTTCCTGTTTTTATCATTTGAATGTGGTAGTAGAAACAAGGTAGTTTTTCAAGGATCCCAGGTTTAGGCTGACTCAATTTGCCCCCACCATGTCACACATAACGAATCTTCTTCACCAGTGGCGGATTAAGCACAAGAGAGGCCCCAGGCGCAATAAAATTTGGAGGCCCTGTTTTTTGGATAACAAAAGGACGTCAAAAAAATTCATGTAAAAATCTGAACAATATATATATGGGTAATATAATATAAACCATTTTTGAGGTCCCTAAGATTCAGAAGCCCCAAGCGCGCGCCTCATGCGCTTATAGGATAATCCGCCACTGTTCTTCACATATTATTTTAATATGCATATTGTTATTTACATTTCATCAACTCTAGTCAAAAAGCAAACGTATCCACTACAAACAATATTGATTTAGCCTACTCTAAAAATAGCACATGAATCCAATTAAAATTAAAAATCTACAATCAATAACAAATACATATTTTCATTTTAATTACCATTGCAAAAAAGTGTTTGGCATTGTATTCATTGTGGTCGCACATTTAAAAGGTTATCGATATAAAAAGAACAGATAGTTTTTACAGATTTGATGCGGCTGACAGTTATATCCGATTTTTTTATCAAAATTGATTTGAACGATTGCATTTTAATTTCAACAAGGCTATAATTAATTTATTCGCGATATCGAAACAATTTCTAATAATCGTAGACATTCTTTAAAAAAAGTTTAAATCGACAAACCGTGATAGGTTTTGTCGACATTTTTATTATTTTATTATAATTATTGTCAAGATCGTTCGGTAATTATTTAACGCTTTCGTGGGTGTCATGAGGTCGTTATTTCTCAACTTGTTTCCAAATATTTAAATTAAAACAGTAATAATATTAGTAGAATACGCACTGTAACTTGTAACTGTGCAAAATTGAAATTGATTTTGGTATTTTTTTAACAATTTTCTTAATTATAAATAATAGGACCTATTGCATAATTAAACAAAATAATAATACAATATTATGAAATAAGTAAAGGCTGTCTTGGAATTTTTAGTATTCTTTGACTTTTTCTGAAATATTCGCTCTTTTGACAAACAATCTACAGCTTCAGATACCTCACAGAAAGGGATATAATCAGTAGTGGGCTGGAGTGGACTCAGAGGGGTTCACGTGAGCACCTTGTCAATTTAAGAGCAAACAATATTCTCAGATCAAATAAGTATTTAAAGGCTCGTATTTCTCCGGTCAGAATTTATATTAAATTTATATTAAATGGTCATAATATATCGGTCAGTGTAAATAGTCATAAATTAAATGAAATTAAAAAAACCTAACCTAACCTCACCAAAATGGTTATAAAATATTCTGACCGTATTATATAAAAGTCATAATTTAAATGAAATTAAAGAAACCTAACCTTACCGAAATGGTTATAAAATATTCTAACCGTATATTATTTTTATTCTGACCAAAAATTGATTTAAAGTCTGACCATTTTATTTGTTTCCGTATATAAATGAAAGTTCTGACTACTATATTATCTACGGCAGCTTCAGTATACACAGCAGTACATTTTTAGCCATTTAGCTTGATAAATTTACGGCAAATTGCATATCGTTACATATTATAAGTGTATTAAGTAACAATCAATTGGTTTTTAAATATTCCATATAATTGCATAGGAGTAATAAAAAAAAATCACTCCTTCCCCAAAACACCGAGAATTGCTTTGAGAATAAGCGAGCATCTTGTTAACGTATTGGTAGCTCACCGCTGGGGATATTTGTACGTCAATACTAAATTAATTGCATTGGTGATAAAAAAAAATCACCCCTTCCACAAAACATAAAAAAAAACTTTGAGATTTAGCGAGCCCGTTGTTATAGTATCGGCAGCCCACTGCTGGGATATTTGTCGATACTAAAGTTGTATTTTTTTAAGTTGAAACTTAACCCGTTTTTACCCGAGTAATACACCAGTATAATTTTATATTATACTTGACTGCAAAATAACAATTGATTTCTTTGTTTTTGTTGCTGAGCGTGACACGTGATTAACTTAATTGATAAAAGTCTTCGGAATATCATTATTAAATGTTTTATTTAATAACAACCATGACATTGACTTAACGTGTACACTTAGAAGTGACAAAATTAAGGCTGGTATTGTATCCATCTACTTGACGAAATTAGAAGCTTACATAAATTATAATAATATTTTTTCACATATACATACGTTAATAATTAGAATCAAAGTCTTTGAAATTAATAAATATGAATCTAAAGTTTCTTTTTATTTTCGATGTGCAATATGAAGTTGTCTTCCCACATCAAGAGACATCGTCTTGTTTGCCCTACTCTTTTTATGCGTATAATTTATTTAATAATATCTACTCATTCAACAAAAACGCCCAGTCACTTTTGTTTGTTATTGTTGTATGAAATTGTATCGCCAATGCCAAAATCGTGACTTACTGCATTTGCATAACGAGTTTGAAAAATAAATTCCCATAACCAGCCTACTAAGTTTATTTCAAATTAACGGTGAAAACGTAGAAAGTTTACAGTGAATTCTGCGTTGTTAAGTTTTTATAATAATAAGCTATATTCGATCAATCAAAATTTGACAATCTCTTCTTTTAGTCAGGTGAAAAAGCATTCCCATTGTATAATTGTATAAAATTAAAAGATTGTTCGAAGGTGAATATATTTTTTTTAACTATGGTGGCCGGTCAATGTGGCATTGGATCAATGCACCCCTTGTATATGCAGGCGCGTTTATATTTCATGAAATAATATTCAAACATAACATTTATACCATTCACTCATTTTTAATTCTTCATGTACTTATTGTCTTTAATAAATATTTTAGAAATCAATAATGAAATATTTATTATAGACACTAAATACATGAAGAATTTAAAATGAGTGAATGGTAAAAATGTTATGTTTGTAATATAATAATATATAATATAACCACTCCTGCATATACAAGGGGTGCATTGATCCAATGCCACATTGCACGTCCGCCACTGGTAGAGCATATAGCCTCCTAATGGAGGTATCTTAGTAGAAGTTTTTTACGAGTTAATTGTCTGTTACTCAGTCGCTCGACCTCTCTTTTTCAAAGAGAGAAGTAGGAATAGAAGTATAAGGCTAGAACAGGACTAGTGGCTTACTAATTGCTCTCACTACTCCCGGTTGTTAGATTGGAAATGGTGGGGAAAACATTACAAACACATATGCCTTCAAACAGAAATTGATCGAAAAAAATGCAGTTCGTACTGGGACTTGCATTTGTGAGATCTGGCACGGAAGCCCACAACGCTAACCGCTGTGCCATAGGAACAGTGCCGGCGCGAAGCTATTTGGCGCCCTAGGCAATGATTACTGGCGCGGCCACTTTTTGACAAATCGTTAATTTTTTTTAGAAAAATGTAAAAAACGATTAGGTATCATTAGATTTTTTTCATATATATCCATTCCCGCTCTCAACGAGGAGCATATGGCCTCTTAATGAAGGTATCTCAACAGAAGTTTTTCTACGTGAACTGCTTGTTACTCAGTCACTCAACCTCTCTTTTTCGAATTATACGATACATAATTACAACGAACAAATACAAAAATCAAAATAAAATGTAGATCACTATTATTCGCTATTATTAGAGAATATAAAAATAATTTTCATACTCCATTTATACGCCCCCTAATGGTTTGCGCCCTAGGCGGTTGCCTATTTCGCCTGTATGGTAGCGCCGGCCCTGCATAGGAACCGACATACTTAATTTATTCTCACGTGAAATGAGTCTTAAGCATAAGGTAAGTAGGCCGATTTTACACTGAAGAAACTTAGTTAGCTATTCTCAAATAGCACATGAAAGGTTATGTATTTTTGATAGGTTTGACAAAAGCACTGAGGATTTTTTTGTTTAACTTTGTTATTGTATTAATTATGTTTTTGAAGATTTTTAAGTAACACAACCAGTGGAATAACAATGTTAATAATTCTAATTTAACAATAAGTTATTTAAACTGTTCAGTATTACTATTTAATTTATAAAATTCATCTTTTGTAGAATATGGACGTACATGTATGTCACTTCACCTCTAATGGGCCCATATATAGTAATTAGTTTAAAAAAAATACACGGTATATAAATTGTGGTTCGGCACATCAACCAATTGAAAAGTGCCAAATATTTGTAGTATTTTTAATACCATTAATATAAGCTCGAGGAAAACAACACTTTCACGAAAATCGGTCATTAGTAACTCAAATATTTAACGAAACAAAATCAGCATTCGCTACTGAGCTGAACAGAGCTGTAGTGTAAAACTTTTGATCGTAATGTTGGCCTTACTACAATAATACATAGTTTAAACATTTTAAAAAGTATTATTACAAATAAACAGCCATTTTTAGACATGTAATAAAAAAGACATTATCACATTAAATGTAATACAAAATAAGCTTCTTGCACACGACGCTCTTATGCAAACATATTATTATCAAACTGAAAACGTGCATAATATAATGTTTGACCACACCCGAGTTTTACTATTAAAATATTATATTTTTTCCGCTTCAAATAGTTTCAAAATTTAAGGAATTAAAGTAACGATAACACTTTTGACATATTTGTTGCATGAGCATTTTTTAAAAGCAAGTTGCGCAAAAATTTTACCACTGTGCAAATATTACGCAACTTTCATTACATGATCCCATTAAATATGTCTATTTTACAACTATTTATTATGCATGGAAACGACATATAGTTTGTAATAGTTTTTTTTTAATTTGGAAAGAATTTCGTTTTTGCGCAACATTCTTATCGGAAGTTTAGGTGTTTGTTGTTTTTTTTTTAAGTATATTTATGGCTACCAGATACTGGTAAATAAATGACCACAATATTAAAACGAAATAAAAACGCTGTCCTTTTTACTACACAGTCATATTGGTCGATCGTTTCCGTTGTTTTCACATCATCTAGCAACTTTTAAGAGGAAATTATTTTTTTAAATACGTTTTAATTTATTACATTTCTTGTTGTGAGAAATTAACGATATTATAACCATTGACATCGCTCTTATAACGAAAATTTCTCTTTAAATAAAACATCTTATTTTTTAAAAAAAATAATATGTTACAAATGACAAGACTTTTATAATATGCCCGCCCACCAAAAACCAGTTTTTAAACATGTATTACCAGATCGAATTTGATAAATAAATAATTTATTTATAAATATAAAACATAATGCGAACTTATTACATCTTCTTAGTCAGGAGTGGAAAGTTAAAAAAAACAATAAACACAATGTGAATTTGGTACATCTTCTAAGTTAGGAGTGGCAAGTTAAAAAAAAATACCGCAACGATTTGAAATCGAGAACACCATAAATATATTTATTTGATTGTACGAATGACACATTGTAATAATAAACAATCTCAACGCAACGCACAGTACTCGGCCCAGTAAGCTGGCGAGCGAAATGAGCAAGCGAGTGAAAAGAAGCAGTTTTTATTTTCCGGGCCGAGGGTATACATCCACCATCTTTAGAACTGTAACCGCTCTCTCTCGTACTTGACGTGTTTAAACAGTTTGTTTGACGAATTTTAATTTAACGAAATAAAAGAATATTTTTTTCCTAACATTCTTTTTTTTTAGCAGTGCTATTTCTACTCGCATACTCTTTATGACGAGTTTAAAAGTTGGAATGATGTTGAATTGAATGAAACACACAAAAGTTATATGTGTGTAGATGCTTACTCGGTGAATAGTCCTGCTCGGCCGAGTAATCGGCAGAAAATGATTAGCAGCGTAGTCGTTTGGTGTAAATGTGGCATTAGTATCTTACGACGAGTTTGTTCTACCAGTAAATCTTTATTATGCTATGAACACTGAATTATAATAAAATACAACAGAGTGGTGATAATTTTATTAACAATGTGATGATTATTAAAGATAAATAAGTCAGAAAGGTGAATTTAATGTTGAGCGGTAAACGCCATAAGCATCATAATAATAAGTTGAACAAAACAATGTTCTGTGTAAATTATAGATTTTGATCGTTGAGATTTCTCCTTGACACCTGTGGATAAACGATAGTCCATGGTCTATAGGGTTTCCTAAGCTATGTTCCGCGGATAACTGGTGTTCCGTAGAACCTAAATAGGTGTTCCGCAAAAATTTGGAATGGTAACATACGCTACAACAAATTTAAGCATCTTCTACTTCGTATCAAAAATCGAGTGACAGTAAAACTCCAAAACTCAAATATCTAGGTACAGGCGGATATTTTAAATCACTATAAACTTTGTTTACTCATATTATGTAATATGTTTTAAAGATAATTAAACAATACATAATAAGTGGTTTACAAACTAATATTTTTACTATTAAGAATTACCCGACCTAAAAGAAAGCTGTGTTCCGGTAGCATTTCCAGATTTGACAAGCGTTCCGCTGAATTTTACGAACTTGCAAAGTGTTCTATCCCAGAATAAGTTTGGGAAACCCTGGTCTATAGCGTGCTTACACTTTACGGACCGCACTATAACACAATCTTCATTTCATAAGTAAAAAATATATTAAATAAAATATTCGAATCAATAACACATGAACTCTGATTTCAACCTTAGAAAAATTTATGAAGATATTTGAATCAATCAATCGGGTAGTGTTTAATTTGCTTGGGATACTTAGCTCGTTAAAATTTTCCTGCTTACCTACAAAAGTAGAATAAAATACAATTATTTTTAATTTTAATAATAATTAATTAAAAAAATACACAAGCTTGATAAAATACATTTGGTTAGAAATTAGTTTCATCACTTGGGATAGACAAAGAGCCTGTGTAATATAATATTAAATATCCTTCCAAATTTTCGGGCTTACAAGAATAAACCTTTCTGCTCATAAAACTGAGTAGTAAGTTGTAATTAGGGTCTCCAATCCCGGGATTCCGTCCAATTTTGCGATCCCGAAATCCCGGAATTTTGGGATTGAGAATTTTTTAGCAAAATTCGAAAATGTATACGATGTTGGATTTGGAAGAGCTAAAAAAAAACGAGTCACATTGATATTTTGGAAAAAAAATATAAGGATTTGAAATTTTCAAATTCGTTGGTAAGCTAAAAAAATGAGTCACGGAGATATATCGGGAAAAAACGATAGGGATTTGACAATTTCATGTTCCTCGGTGAGCTAAAAAAAATCTCAAATTATACACGATTTGGCGTTGAGTACCCAATCCCAGGATCCTGGGATTGAAAATTAATCAATTTTAAAATTCCGGGATCACAAAAAGGCTCCGGGATTGGATACTCTAGTAGTAATTACATGCAAGGGAAGTACTTAAAAACTGTATGTAAATTTCGAAAATAAAATGCCCTAATCCGCCTCTGTACTAATCGATGCATATTTCATCGTGATTATTTATGCTCAATTGATTGTCTAAATGAGCATTTATTATGTATTCAAATAAATAAATAAAAATGCAGCTGGTTATTATGAGTTGCAATCCAAAATGATTCATTCAATTAAAATGACTGACGCGAGCAGGAAGCGAACCCACACCCGCCGCGCCGCTTCACGTAGATGGATATCATATTGCATAGTGAGTGACCTCAAAGTCAGTGCATCTCCCACTCGACCACAAAGGTTAGCGAACTTGAAAAACAAGTTTGCCAGCTTGCTCCGGTGACGATAGTTATAGTATAAATAAGAATAATAGCAACATTAGATGATTGACACCGAGAGCGTAAATAGCGAAACTGGATATTTTATTGTTTTATTTGTAGTGAACATTTTGGATTACGATTATCACAAATTATATTCAATTATATTAAATGAGTCCTTAAATAAACAATTAATTAATTGCTTATTTTTTAAAATAATATGAAAAAAATAGTTTAACAAAGAGTTACCCAAACTGTGCGCCGCGACTGTTCTATGGGGCGCCGTGAAACATTTCCTTTACAAAATATTATCTATATATTAATACTCGATAATGTCCGTATGATTGCATGATTGTCCGCGATTTCCCCTCCCCCTGCCCCTTCCCCCTCCCTCATCAAAACTCCGCTGACGCAATATTTTTATTCATACTAAAAACATATTTTCCCAATACACTCTTTATTATTTGACGAAACAAATCCAATCGCTGAAAATTCTCATACAAAAAAACGCCACGATCGTGGATCGAACACAGAACTCTGGATTACCAGTCGAGCTCTCTATCAACTGAGCTAACGTCATAAATATCAGATCCGATAAAAATACATTATATAAATCAAGCATTTGAAAATGGAACGATATTTGTGATTCACAAACTGACTTCGATTGTTTGTATTCAAGATTCAAAAATGGAATATTGTGACGTCTGTCAAATATGAATGTGGTATATTTTACATAATATAGTTTCGACAGTTAAATGCAAATATTCCATGTGTGTCATATGCTGACGGCTATTAAATATTTTACTTTTTAACAGAGGGTATTTAGAATTTATCCCGATAATTTAAACGTTTTGTATCTTTTGTTTTAAATAACGAGTAAACGAGTCTATGCTTTGGACAAGGTAAATTTATGTTCAAATACAAATATAAATAAAGTAAGCGAAATAGTTTGATAGAGCGCCCGGCTGGTAACCTGTAGGAAGCTGGTTCGAATCTAGCCTAGAGCGCTTTTTTTTGGGTTTATAACAATTATTTTTTTTTGAAAACTTTCTTTTTAAATCACAGTACATCTTGATCGTATGAAAATAAATGCTACCAAAATAACAAAAACCGATTGACTAGCGAAATATGTTTTTCAAAAAATAAATATAAGACGCAATTATTTCAAGATTTGTTTTTAATCTAGGTACATATGTGGTATAGTTAGTTGTTGGCGAAAGCATAATGTGTAATAAAATAACTTCAGTAAAAATCATTATATATATTTAAAAAAAACAATTTCTGTTTGGAGAATCAGTCAACATTTTGATAATTTTGTGTTGATAAAATGTGCAATTAATTTATACCATTTTGCATGTGAAAAAATGATTATTAGCAAACTTAAACATTATTTCAAAAATTAAGTAATTTACAATTTAAAACTGCAGGGCTGTCGATATATGTGCCGAGGTCGATTTATGCTACTATGAAAAATGATTGTTAGCAAACGTGAAAATTATTCCAAATATTTAATATTTTACGAAATTTCTGTCACTACGAAAAATAGTTGTTAGCAAACTTAAACATTATTCCAAAAATTAGGTAATTTACGAGGTATATTTCTGCTAATAGGAAAAATAATTGTTAGCAAACTCAACATTATTCCAAAAATTAAATAATTTACAATTTAAATACTACAGGGCATGCTGTCGATATATGCCCCGAGATATATTTATTTTATTTTTAGAATTTCTGGCTTATTCAATAAATAGGTTTGTAATTTTCTGACTTCTTAAAAATGCAACAAGAATCCCCCCGTTGAGGTCATCGGGCGTACTGCTAGTTAATATTATTACTTTATAAAAAGTTAGTAAAACTTAATTACAAAGGCTCAGGACCAATGTTCCTTCTAATTTTCGGAAGGTTATGTGCGCTGAAGACATGTGTTGTGCAACTTTGACAAGAAATAAAAAGATTTGTGCACCACATAATGGTATTTAGACATACTAAACGAAAAAGTTGATTTTTAAAAATGACAATAATTAACAACACTATTCAATGTCAATTGATTTATTCTGGTGGTGGTATGGCTGATGTAACTTTTGTGCGCTCTATTGTAATGTATGTGCGCGCGCACCCGCGCACAGCTTAGAGGGAACACTGCTCAGGACTAAGGCTTGCATTACCGGTTTACCGGTAAATCATCCAAACCGGACCATCGGTAATTAGCGGAAATTATGTTACCGGGAATCAAGGATAAATACAGGCATATCATAACGAAAGTTTATTGTAGATATCCATGCGAAATTAGTAGTTTCGTTTTTTTGACTTTGGCAACATTAAAATACAGATTGTTACTAGTGTCAACTGTCAACACCATCGTAATGACCGCTCGAACTCTGCAGCTGATCTTACATACTTGTTTTAGGACTGAGGTCAAAGTATATTTTGAAAACATACGTATTTTGGTACACATTCTTCTTTGTTTACATATAATATATTGCATTCTTGTTTATTTTCAATAAACAAATTTTGTAAATATTGATTTTTTATAACATTTTTTTAAATAAATTCAATTGTATTACGTACATATGGGCGCATTAGAGGTGACGTGAGTCAAGTGGTGTATTCTCAAAATTTGCGAACCAGAATAATGTTATAAAATCAGCATGCTATAATGCAAAAGCCATTTTAGTTTGCATTGAACATGTTAACGTCCTGTGTTGTTGAATTTCTTGTTATAAGGAAACCTATAAATTATATATTTTTGTTTCTGGGAATCGTCTTACGACAAATAATTCCAGTCAAAAAAAAAAAAAAATTCTAAACCTAATTATCTTTTTCGAATGTAGTTTCAAGAAAAGTTTGAACGGCTTAAAAAATAATTCTCGAACATTTTTTTTTATAATCCATGTCCGCTTCCAATGTGTAGCATATGGCCTCATAATGTAAGCTATCTCAACAGATTTTTTTTTCTTCGTGAACTTTTCTGTAATCAGTTTCTCAACCTCTCATTTTCGAACGTAAGGATACACAGATTGGGCTAGGACAGGACTAGTGATTAACTAATCGCTCTCGATGCGCGCTGTTATTTTAGCATTAGAGAGGTTAGAGTATTTTTTAGTCAACACAAAAAACCATGGCTTCAAACAAAAATCGATAAATAAAAATTAATACGCTCCCTATTTGGTGGAAATTAAGCCTACAAATGGAAATATCTCAACAGAACCATTTTCTACGAGAATTGTTTGTTACTCAATTTCTCAAACCTTCTTTTTCAAAAATAGTAGTAGGGAGAAGAATAGGGTGGGACAGGTAAAGTGGTTAACTAATCGCCCTCGTTATGTCTCATTATTTAAGAATTGGAAAGGTGTTAGGGAGTTTTCTGACATAACAGAAATCGATTTTAAAAATCTGTTCGTACTGGTACTCAAACCCGTAAGATCTGTCACGGAGGCCAATGACGTTGACCGCTACGCCACGGGCACGGATCAACAATACAGTATTGACTTTCGTTTTACTCTCAATTTGTCTGTTACCGCATTTGCGCGTAGTTTGACAAGACAGTATAATAATAGCTTAATTCAGCTCTCATACATGTATGTTATATTATCGGTGACTACTTATCGACATGCGCTGGAGAACGAACAAGAAAAGCTTGTGGTTGTAGACAGCTAAACACTGCCTTTAAAAAAGACAAGAAACCTGTCATACATATAACTTATCATTACACAGAAAGCGAAATCTATTACGGTGGTACTTGTAATTATCGATATTAATTTTATTAAGAGCAGAGTTTGCCAATAAGTAGTGAACAAATGACGCGTACATATGGCTTAATGTGTTCACTTTTATGGTCTACTTTTATTGTAGAACCGAGAATGATTAAATAGTAAATCGATTGAAAGAACAATTCATAAATGGTTCCATTCGGGATTTTGAAAACCCATGTGTGTTTTTTTTAAATCCATATCTGCTCTCAATATAAAGCAAATGGCCTCATATTGGATTTTTTTTTTATTGATATCTATACATCAAATTATGTGGCTGGTGGAGACTAGCTCCAATTTCCCTTTCATCTGGAGTATTTTGATGTTGCTTTTCCCGCGTAGCGTCCTGGATTTACCTGGGCGTAGGCGGGTGCGTGGTCTTTGGTTTTTGTTTTGTTTTTGTGGTGGTATTAGTTCTCATTCGTAGGCATTACATGTGACACTAGTGGTTGATTCAGTAACCTCGAGCTGCAATTAATTGGGGTTATGCTTATCTGATCAGTTAATATATATTTTTTTTTGATCTGTGTTTTTTATTTGATCATATTGGAGGTGTCTCAACAGAAGTTTATTTTACGATAAAGTCTGGTATTCAGCTGCTCAAACTCTTTTTTATTGAAAATAGCAGGGATAGAACGGTAAGGCAGGATAGGGCTAGTGGTAACATTATCGTTAATTAGCCCAATAATAATAAATAATGTCTTCTCGCGAAGAATTAATTTAACAAATAGTTATCACTTTTTTTAAATTAAATAGTAGATCAAAACAGTAAACAGTTTGACCACCTCTGGTATCATACGGATGATGCCCGGGGATAAATTTTCTCATTTTTTTTTATGTTCATATTCTCACAACGCATGTGGGATGACCTTTTTGTGTTTTTTTTTTCATTCTATTGTATGTACAGACATATGTAAAATTTGCATATTTTTCTAACGCATAAATAAGGTGTGAAATCTAAGATCGTCTCTTACGGTGATCTATTATAGTTGTTATTAATGATATTACGATAAAGACTCTGAAATAAAGATTCTTCCGAACAGAATATTACGTACACGAATTCTCCGCACAAGAATACTCTATATACCGATTCTCCAGAACAAGAATCTTCCGCACACAGCCACATCCATGCATATCATACTTAACTAACTCCGAACACAATTATTCTATACGTTTTAATAATTTTCATATTAACGTTATTTATGTATTGTATATTTATGTATGTATTTAAGCAAAAGTTTAAATAATAAATTATAATTTGATATGTGTTTTAGATTATCAATTTAGAAAAATTGTGTTTTACTGTAATAAAACCGATATTTTTGGATTCCACGAATAAATTTCCTGAAAACTTATGTCGGACAATGGCATGATTATATTTAATATTTATTGAATTCAAAAAAAGTGTCTGCGAAGTTATAATTAAGAACTTATTTAATTAGCGCATGTTTAATAATTATAAATTGATGATTTATAATTGCATAAAACTTTACTTGTTTATTTTAAGTTTAAAAGTAATTACCTAATTTTTAGTAAAAACTTGTTATTAAAATTAAATTTAAGCAGCAAATAAATTGAAAATATTTCAATTAGTGTAGGAGGTAAAACTTAATTGTACAAATATAAAGATGAAAGAATATGACAAGAATAGATTAGTGCTCTTGTCACGTCCGTTTTTTTAGAATTGGTTAGAATAGTGGGAGGGAACTTCTAGAGATCACAAACAACTATGCCTTTGAACGGAAATCAATAAATCTATTGAAAAATGATGTTCGTTTTAGTATATAAAAGCGCTTAAGCACATAAAAGTGATTGTGCCACAAGATTTAAACAATAAATTACAAAAATAATATGATAACGAGCATCTGAAATGTGTTAAAGACATACATTACTGGCAGTTATTATTTATTATTTGACTTGCATGCCAGCTGGTGACTCTTCACTAAAATGCAGTTTAGCCAGTCTGTGTAGATTACCTCTTCTTACGATGAGTGCAACAGCACATAATTATTAAACTGAGTCTCGTGAAAGGTCATGAATTCAAACATTAATTTATCTCTCAAACGGCCGCTTTCACACAACTCGTCGTCGAGGGCCATTAAAATCGACGTATTGTTATGTCGTTTTCAATACATGCTATTTACACTAGAAATCTACTGGACGAGGCGTTAATGTCATGTCAACAATCAACTCGACAATTCAACAACATATGTTATTTTACACATAAGAATTGGTCACTGGAAAAGTGAATTGAGTCAACTAGTAAAATAGTACAACTTTTTTCTTGGACTTTTAAATAGTCTCGAGTCTCTGTACGAACAGCATTTTTTCGATCTGTTCGAAAGCATGGGTGTTTGTGATGTCTAAAAACTCTCTTCCACACTTCCGATCTTTTAATATCTGGACGTAATGAGAGCGATAAGATAACGGCTAGTCCTGTCCTCGTTTTATTATTCTATTCCTACTACTCTCTATGAAAATGAGAGGTTGGGCGACTGACTAACAAACAGTTCTCGTACTAAAAAAAACTGTTAAGGTACTTCCATAAGGAGACAATATGCTACACATTGGGAGCAGACAAATAAAAATATTGAGCAGAATCATTGACTGTTGTATATTTTACAAACATAAAATTAACAAGTGTTAGGTACTTAAATTGAAATTTTGTGTACCTACAGCTAATTTTATCTCTTAATCATTTTTGACCCGCGGCTTTTTTTAAGCTTACTAACCTTTGCTACTTTCGTGGGAAAAAATGTTAGATATTGAAAGATAATGTTTTATTTCAATTTTTAGGCTATTGTTTGTTTTTTATATAAGTTCGGTTTTTTTGTATAAGCCTTAATTATGTACTTGGGAAGTGTTGAAAATTTCAACAAATATTAAAATATCGCCAAGCTTCCTTATTCTTAATATTTTAAATAAAAATATATTGTATTATACATATATAAACAACTTTCAATAGAACGAACGCATTTGTTGTTTTTCTATTCTTCATAACGTAAGTCATTTATATGCAGTAATTCACATGATTTCACTAACAACCTGATCTCATTCAGAATCTAAACAATAACCACAGTAATTGTATAAATTGAGCTAGTCAAATTAATTTAAGTGTGCGCTGTTATTTAATTGTGTTTTCGTTGTCAGCGTATCACTTCTGAAACGTGTTTAATTGGCCTCAAGACGACTAGGGCATTTGTTTTTTTTTTCTATTCAACAATTTTGTAAAGTGATGATAACACTAATCATTTATATGATTGACTTCGATATCCATCGAAGAAACCAAATCTTGACCCAGAAGATTTGTTCTTGAATTCCTACGCATTGAACACTGTAGTATGTAGAAGCTATAACGATATGGCCAGCCTAATAGCTAAATGTCTATCAATATAACACCCTAAAGCAAGAAATAAAATTATGTAAAATTATAAACAAGAAAAGACAATATTGGTGTTGAAATAACACGGTCTACTAAAAAGAACGAATTCCAAATTTTACACGAAGTATTTGTTTTTACACAGTTCCCCGAAATAAAATAAAAAAACACTGAGAACTAACAGCTGCTTTGCTTCACGAGTGCTTGAAGTTTTCTGCGTGTTTGGAGTATCATTTTCTCACTCATGCTTTGAAAGAGCTTTGAAATTCTAACGCTAACTGCAGATTTGTATGGCTGGGTAACAAGACATGTACAAACAACTTGAGAAACAAAACACACCGGAGCAGGTAAAAGATTTTCTAATAACAAAAAGTGCAGTAAGTCAGTAACAACAAACAAAACTCTTCATTACATCCTAACACATCGGACATGTTGGATATTTCCAGCGATGAAAGTGATTTCTCTCCAGTCCCTCATAAATGTCCCCGTATAAATAGTTTTATTTTTTCCTAATTAAAATACTTAATAGTTTGTGTAATTTACTTATTGGGTCCACTTAATTACATTTTTTACGCAATTTTTTCATTACAAAATGTATTTTTTTTCCAAAAACGTGTTTTTTTTAAATTCAGGGAACCAATCTTCAATACCCAACATGAATTCAAAAATACCCAACAGCGTTGCCTTTTGGCTAATACAACTTTTTAATTTAAATAAATAAATACAATTTAATTAATTAAAATCAACCCAATATATAAAATATGAAATAAAATCTCCGAAACAAAAGAGTGTTAGTTTATGCTAGCTTGTAGACTGGTTGTAGACGCATGCAATTACTTTATATAAGTTAAGTTGATGCATTGGGCTTGTTAGAAATTTTAACTTGACAGAATGCAAATTGATTTTGTGTAAATAATTGTAATCTCTCCGTATCGCATAGCTAGCCGTTTATATGAAAGATATTAATCATAATTGTGTTGCAGATGCCATTATTGTCTATTTAAAATGCAAGTATGCATAATAAAATTTATATTAATTAGTCATTAATTTGTCAGCGGACTAAAAACCGTCAGTCATAATTAGTTTTACAGTAATAATTCATGTATACTGACGTGCTCATTAAATACTGTTTTAATTGCCAATAAATTTAGATGAGTATTGAAGTATTGGTTGTATGTACATTTTGATGTACCGTGCATGGTTTCTGTTAAATCTTAGTACATAAGTTTTTCAATTTCTAGTGTTTTCTAAGAGAGTAGAGATAGAAAGGATAAAATTAAGATAATACTTGTGGTAGGCTAATCGCTCTTACTAAGCTCCGTTATTTTTAGGATTTTAAGAATGAGAGGTTTTTTAAACATTATAAACACCCATGCGTTCGAATAGAAATCGATAAATCGATTGAGAAATGCTGTTCTTACTGGGATTCGAGCCTCAAGGTTTGGTATGGAAACCAACGACGTTGACCACTGTGCCAAGTACCTGACAATTGTCAAAATAGCTACTGTTCATTTTTAAGCTTGCTTAATAAATAATGTAGGATGGCTTTATATTGCATGTTTTCGTCAGTGTTTTGCAATGTTTTTAAATTGAAGTTTTATAAGCTAAATTTAGTAAGATTTAAAAAAAAAATTGAACACGATTTTAAAAAATACACACACTTTTACTAACCCTTAAATAAAAACTGTCCAGCTGTACCTAAAGTACGTGTTTTTGAGATATCAAAGCATACTACACAAATATTGGATTAATTAACACACACAACAACCTATGAAATTTTGAATCTGTTTGATATTATAACATTCAATTTCATGACATTAAAATTGACAAAATGCTGCTCGTACTGAAATTCGAGCCTGTGTGATCCATCACGAAACCTAATGGCGTTAACCACTGCACTACAGACCTGACATATGATACATATTAAAATGATCATGCTTAAAAAGTGATGTTAATTATTTTGTTTGACTGAGTACATATATCGCTAGTATTCTCATAATGGAAATGTAATTGCTTCATCAAACAAGTATGTTACCTATGAATAAAACTTTTGTTTACTACAAATGAGACAAATTATTCAATTCCATTTACATGTGTGTCTTTGTTTTTACGAAATAATCTGAAGTTGTATATTAATTAATGTTTAAATTATACGAAATCAAATAATAAAATATTACATTATACCAAACATAATTTACAATTAATGGCAGAAACAATCGTTATTCAATGCAGGAATATTAAAACACAAGCCAGATAGCTGCAAATTGAGAAAAGGCCTAATGTAATTCTGCAATACACGTCTAGTTATAAAAACTGCGTACTTTCCATTTTTAGTTGCAAAACAGTACTCACTTTACACCTCAGTGTCATTTCATTGGTATATAATGCATTGGTATACAAATTTCAACATTTTTAGCAAGCTTTATGTTTGTCTCGTAAAACTTATACTTGCAAAATTGAGATATATACCGCTGGTATACTGACAAAAGGCGATAAGTCAAAAACAGGCTGTTTTGAGTTACGAATACAGATATGTATGCAGATTTTAACACGCTGTATTTTCTAAAAAAACAAATTCGCTGCATGTTCACATAATTTGTACATAGTATTTATCAATTCCGATTAAAATAGTCTTACTTTAAATATCTTAAAGCTTTTAAATATGTGAATTGAATTCGTTAATCTTTATTGAATTTCATGAAGTTTTAGAATGATGAGTAATCAATAAGGTGCATAAAAAAAGAGATGTTAAAATTACATGATTGTCGAAAATTAAAAATATCTTAAAACACGGTATTTTGACTTATCGTCTTCTGCCAGTATACCGACGATACCATACTTTGACGGGTGGGATTCGACAAAACTCAGTAGCGTAGTACCCAGATCGGCGAAAAGCTTCCAATTTATTCTAAGAAGCAAAAGTATTTTGCAACAACATCAATTTCATTTTTAATATTAATTCAATTTATTTTCCTTGTGAGTAACCTTGCGATAGTTTGCCTGGCGATGCCTCTTAAATATGCGAAACAGGTGTCTTTATTTGATACAAAACCTTTGAATTGACAACGTCATTAAATTTAATCAATGGTATTTATTCTCAATGGATTCGGCGGTAATTTTGTGGAAGCTCATTTTCAATATCAAATTTAATTTTATGTTAATTTTTAGTATTCTGGGATTAGAAAAATAGCGTTTTATTTTTTAATTCAATACCTTTCCACCAAGAATTGACAGAGAATACCTTTAAGCCAGTGGTTTTTAACCTGGGGTGCCCGCAGCTCTGGGGGTGCTGGAGAAGCCTCTAACAATATAAATTCTCTAGCCTCTAGCAAAAAAATCTAAACACATTTTTAAATGGGGGTGCGGAGACCTATTTTCAGATTCAAAGGGGTGCGGCTCCTTTAAAAGGTTAAGAAACACTGCTATAAGCTGACAAATACTATATAATGTGTTTTCGCCAAGAGTTATTAATGTTTTAAGATTAGCAACTGTTTTTAAGCATTTCGAGCATAAAAATTCATGTGAGATAATGGTTTCTTTAGTATACCACAAATTAATTATAGTTAAATACAAAAATAAATAGTTTTCCCTGTTTTAAAAAGATGTCTACGTGACTGGCAAGTGACAACACTCCTCTCTTTAGTTATGTATTTGTACAGTTGACCGGTTCTTTATTTATTGTTGAATTGGGAATGTTGTACATTCGACATACGAAAATCAATTATTGAGACTAATTGAAACATATTAAACGTTCTCTTGGCGATAATTTGAAATAATTCATTGGCCCAGTTACAAATGTCTGAATTCCAATATCATCTTGTATGTTATACAATAAAAGAAGAATTGTTGAATTATACAATACAATAAGTTTATCATTATTTTGTAGGTACTTGATTGCGAATGATATTTATAGTGGAATATACAAAACATGATTGAACTTAGAAATGATATTTTTGGTAATTTTACGATAAATGCGTAAAAAATATACAAACTTAATATTGGTAAATAACCTGCAAAAATAAATAAAAAATAAATCAATTTTCAAATTATCTTTATCTAAGAACGTTGCAATGTGCTCATAAGCAACAGTTGACAAGGTGGTAGTCCGCGAGAGAATTTCGGTGGCCCGTAGAGAAATGTAGAATTTTTTGACATGTTATAATCGAAAGTTAAATAATACAAAAAATAATGTAAATCAGCATAAAATTATTTAGTATTGATTAAACAATATATTATATTTGTAGTAAATCGCTCAACTTTATTTGTAATAGTATAAAAGAATTTTAAAATCAAAGATGCACCAATTGAGAATTAATTTACTACAGAAGTGAAACAATTTAATTTAAAAATATGTTCCAATGGATTTCTTTCAAGCAAAGGCCAACATAAGTAATAAATTTCACCTGAATATTTGTATTAAATTATCTTCTTCAACTATTTTCACGTAATTACAAAAGTAATTGCGAGTATGCATAAAAATAATTATCTTGGAATTTTTCTTGTTCCTTTCGGACTTGCATTAAAAACACTTTCATGTTTTGAGCGATTTTGACACACGTAATTGTGTCGTCTTCTCTTTTGCAAGGTTCATCTGATTAAATGGCGGCTTAAATTATGCGGTCGTGTGGCCAGTAATATTAATAAATCCTTCATTTATTTTGATAACGCGCTTTCTTTTAAGTGCTACTTATGGCGGAGTCATTGATATTTTATTAAGTATCTACATGCCTTTTCTTTTGTGAAAAAATGCCGGAAAATAGCATATTCATTATGAGACTTTTAAACATGTGCATAGAGCTAAGCTTAACACTCAGAGATGGACAACTTGTCTCATCAATTTAATATACCAAGGTCGAATGCATTTGTTGTGTTATCAAATAACATCACAGCACATATGACTATTAAATTTGAATCGATCAAACTATGTACATTCTCACAGATTTTGTCACTAACGACCCGGGTTTCGCCTTTCAGCATCTTCAGGCGTTCAAGTGCACGGATGAACTTGAACTGACGCTTAGTAAATGAATGTTTCGTGTTTATATAAGAAATAAATGTATCGTTGAGCTTAAAGCCATTGCTGGCGAAAAGGATAAGCTCATGGGAATGCCCACAGATTTGAGTAGTGAGTAGTTTTAAGAATCATATTTATTTTTGTTTGTCGGAAAAGGTTTTATGATTATATTTATATAGGGTATAGAAGTGGACTTGAACGCCTGAAGATGCCGAAAGGCGAAACCCGGCTCGTTAGTGACAAAATCTGTGAGAATATACATAGTTTGAAAGATTCAAATTTTATATTAAAATTTCGCCAAGCACCTTCAGTCGAAATCTTAAATTGTATGACTATTATTTGTGTAGTTTGCTTTTTATTTCAATTCGTTGTGTATAAATAACACTGTTTAATTATATTTCTTATTACTTTACTCGCCATGAACGAAACCGGTCCTGATCTTGGTAAATTAAACAGGAAATACGTACAAATGAGTATTGTGGTTTTACTAATGCAATGTTCTTTAATGTATATGGAAACAAATATTTATTTGATACATTATTGTGTATTGAAAAAAAAAAATTTAACACAAAAAAAAACGGAAAGGTTTTTAATCTGCTACTGATTGAGAAGTCAAGCAACTGATCTGGGAAGCTACAATAAAAGCCCATACGACCACGCTGGTAGCGGAAATGAAATTTAAAATGAATGCAGACATCATGCAGAATTTTTACTTCTTTTTACAGTGACTTTTTATTAATTACCATACGAAATATCGCGAGTGTTTTGAGTGTGTTAATTTGCATACTGCAACAAAGTTATTTTATGCAGCTATTTGAACTCCTTTCTTCGTTCCAGCTGCAACTTCCGCGTCACGAAATGCATTTTCAAGTTGTCCATTGCCAAGGCGATGCTTCTTTATTCGGAACGCCGAATGCATGCACTTGAACGCTTGTGTTTACTTTCATTCTTTGCTGATCACTTGGACTCAACACTCTCATTAATCACGTGGAATTTGTTGCAAACGTTTCCTCTGTAACGATTTCTGCATTAAATAATAATTATAAATTTATAAATTTTAAAATAAAACATTTCAAAATGACTACACAAACGAGCCGTGGCTGAATGAGCTTTTTTCGTGTCCAATCGCGGGGTCAAGGATTCGAATTAAAATATCATTTTAACCGTGTCCATTACCAATATACATGAGAATCAAACATTCAAATAGTGATTTGTCACAAATTTTGAAAAATGCCGTTTAATATCAGTTTTGATAGTCCATAATAAAGTCTATGAAAGAACACACATGTGTGGGACACACAGCTGTACTCGATTAAAACCAATTGCCACTTATTCAACGCTTGCATTCTGCCGGTACTGCTTTACGGTTGCGAATCATGGCACCTGACGAAGACTCAGAAAAACCGTATACTGAGCTTCGAGAACAGATGCTTGCGTCGGATAATGGGGGTGAGGTGGTTTGATTTTGTGAGGAATTCAGAGATAAGGGAGCGTGCAAGACAGCGTCCCGTCACGTCAGTGGTTATGGAGAGACGTTGGATCTGGCTGGGTCACGTGCTGCGGATGCCTCCGGAAAGCCTCAATCCTGCCTGCCTCTTCTTTCGACCGGTGGGATTCCGGGGTCCCGGACGTCCGTCGGGTACTATCCATAGGGTGTACTCGGCGGAACTGATGGATGCTGGCATGTCATGGGAGGAAGCAAAGCAATTGGTGGGAGACAGAGAAACATGAAGGTGCCGCGTGGCAGCCATATGCTCCACATAGGGAGCAAACATGGCCAAAGAAGAAGAAGAAGAAAAATTAAATCATAAAGATGGCACATCTAAGCAAATGTGATTTCTCCAACACTAAAATCATCATTTCTTAATCTCTGTATGTGTGTGACAGATCACTTTTTGTATGTCTGCTCCTCACATATCAACTCATAACCGGAAAAAGAACTTAAAAGACACAATTCGGTAAATTGCGTATTAAGTCAATAATTGTTCAATATTGCCTAAGGCGTCAGTGACAAAAATTGTAGAGCGTTATCTCATTCGCCAGATGTTTTTTATAGGGTGTTCATTTTAGTGTTTTGACTTGTTATTGTTTGTTCCAAGAAGATCCCGGTTGAAAAACGCTGATCTAGAGAACTGAAAATATTCAGATAATAATATTAAAATGTCAGGATAGACATTGAACAAATATTACTATTTATTAACCGCACTTAAGGAGATCCTTTTTCAAACTTAATTTTACAAAAACTTTTCTTTTAAAAATTATAAATTATCGGTTACGATTTTCTTCCTATCGTTCGATATACACTTAATAGAGAATTTCTACAAAATATGTTAAACAGGAGCTTGTTGTTAGTAATGAGTAATAATAATATTGTCACTCTGTGTTACAGGGGGCCCTCAGAGATTTTTTTATGGGAGCCACACTACAGCTTCCAAAATCAAAATTTTCAAAATCTGTAAATTGTTATGATTTAGAAATTGGAATGTGTGCTAAAAAATAGGTGCCACTGTGTTTATTTTGGGAAAACCGCAAATTCTTAGGATTATGGTTCCGAAATTCTTGGAAGAGCTAAAAAATGTTGTAGTATTTGAAAAAACCGTAAATTTCTGGGTTTTTGAAACTCTAATAACACTTATAATTCAATAGTAAAAAACAGGTATGTGGGTCACAGAAAACTAATACACTCAAAAGGGGCCTCGGACCCAAAAAGGTTAAGAGACAGTGATATATAATTTAATATAATATCTTAATTTAGAATCTAATCATATTAAAAACAAATACTACTTTATTTTCAATTTGACTTTCATGTAAAACTGCTAGCCCTCAAACTTTAAGCATTGTTTGCTAATTAGATTATCTTGTAATGCTTCTTTCTCATTGGCGCCAACATTGTGTTAAAACTGTTAAAAATAAAGTATCTTAATTAATGTTAATGCTGTAACTATAAAACTAAATGGATTTTATAGTTCGTTAAAATCTTTAACGTAATATTTTTAACCTTGCAAATCAAAAACTCCTAATGATTTATTGAATAAAAATTTTAATACATTCATAAATCTGTTATAAAATAAATATTCCCATTCAGGGTCAGTATTTTGCCGAGATTTTAACACACAAACACGTAAATGGAAAATGGTCTAATTATAATTTATTTAATTTCAAAACAGTCAGTATGTTTATGTATTTTTTTAATGGTCGCTTTATAAGATTAACTATAATTAATAATTTCAATGTCATATTTCATGTCTGGATTAAATTGATTTTAAAATATACAAATACGTTTAAGTCGTAAAATATTTTGGATAAGATAATTTAATTTCTAAATACGTTCCAATTATGGATTATTACTTCAGTAATTTTTACCTGAGACTAGTCAATATCATCATCTTTCGTCAAAAAATACAGTTGATAATAACATTCAATGGGAAATGAGGGGGCAAGAAAGAGATTATTTGACGAATAGAAGCATGGCTAAAATAATAATATATACTATCCAGTTAAAAGCAAGTCATTTCATCCATTGAATTCGAGGAAACAAGACTAGAACGTCCCTAAAAATATTTAGCATGATTCCGAGGTTCATATAATATTGCTTCAATTAAAAATTAAATATAAAAAAAAAATATCAAAAATAATCATAATCAAAAAATATCATTTTTAATGTAAAAGCTGTCAATGCTTGGTAGAAAAGTTTTATATTTATAAAAATAAACCATGATTTGTTTGTAGTAACCAATAAATTATGCTCGCGATGAGAGAAACCGATTTTTTATGTTTTTAAGTAAAGCATTCTTGTTCATAAAATCCCAACGAATGATTGAATATATTTTTTGTCAGCTTGATGCAAACTCGTTACTAAAGAAATATATTATTTTATGCGATGATTCTGACTAAAAAAAATAAATCAATGAAAGTGTAAAATTTCGCTACAACGCGTTCACTTTCATCGCAGCTTACCGTGTTATTTTTTTATTATCACTGTAAACATAGTTTATAAAAAAAAACAATATAAAGTTTTATTATAGAATGACTTTTATTATTATAAACTATTATTTCAATGGTTTTATGAAATCCTATTTGAGAGCATTTACATGATATATTATGTGCTCTTTAACATCTGTCGGGTTCTATTGTGAAGGTTCCGTGTCAGACCTCACGGGTTCTAGTCCCAGTACAATAGCATTTTTTCGATAGATTTATCGATTTCTGTTGTGATATCTTAAAAAATCCTTCAACCTTTTCCGACCCGTTAATAACTTTGCGTAATGAGAGCGATTAGTTAACCACTAGTCTTATTCTAGCCTTCCTTATCCTCCTATCCCTACTATTCTCTTTAAAAAAGAGAGGTTGAATGATTGAGTAACAAACAGTTACCGTAGAACAATTTCTGTTAAGATACCTTTTATAAAAGTCTATATGCTACATTGGGAGTGGGCATGGATAAAAAAACCCTTCTCTTTATCCGATACTATTTTTTTTTACCTATAATTAGTCCTAATCTACCTTTTATCCTTCTATCTTACGAAAAAGAGAGTTTAATCAACGGAGTATTCTCGTAAAAAAGTATTTGTTGGGATTTGCTCTATTGAAAAACAACATGATCCACATTGGAAACGGACAAGGTAAAAAAATAACTCAAGATGTTTAACTGTACCAAATAATCTAGGTTAATCCGTTGATGTATACAGCGTCCAAGAAACAAGTAATTAATTCTTACATAAAAATGATAAAGCGAGCCAAAATTCTTCTCGTAATATTATATAACTTTTCTAGAATCACGCTCAATCGTTATTTATTGCAAAACATTTCGACGAATTGTACAAAAGAAGAAACTTTCGATTTAAGAGTTGATATTTTTTTTAACAAAATAAATAATTTAACGGCACCTTTTGTAAAATGCTGCAATGCATAACCAACCGTGACAATATTATGTGATTGTAAGTTTTTATAACCCGAAAAGCATTATTTTAATTATAAAATGCCTTTGAATTTACCTCTTCTGGTTTGTCCAATGTCTGTTAGATTGTATTAGGCTGAGTCATGAGTCGCCTTATTTCTTCACGACTTCATAGCCCTTCATGTCAGTGCTATCCACTATTTTTTAAGTTTTAGTTTTGGCGCAAGCGCAGAAATCCTTGAGCTGGTCTTGGTTGTTTATTACACATTTGATATGATAGTAACTTATACGTACAAACCAATCCACGTACTATGTAATGGATTAAGTGGATGGTATCAGGTAAATGCTATTCAAATACTTTCTTATAAATCCTAAGCTACTGTATCTTGCTGAAAACTTTGTAGAATTTGTTTTTAAGTTATAGCTGTTCAACGTAGAAAAAAGAATTCAATCCAAGACTGCCGTGGATCAGGATGACATATATATATTTTTAAGTACGACAGTCTATTAAAGTCTTAAGTTTTCTTTATTTCACTGACGTAAAGCAAGCAATTAATATAAGCCAGGTTTTTCTTCAACCCTACTACTAACGGTTTCCCTTTCTTTTAAAGAAAATATGAATTTGGTACACTATTTGATAAAGCAAACTCATAAATAGAATATTAAATGTTTGAATAAGATAATCGCTGTCCATTTTTTATTTGATATTTTTCATAGATTTTCTCTACCATAAAGCTACATTGAATGCATGGTGTATCTGTATTCGAATAATCTAATTTTAGCAAAAATCTACTTTTACCTTATATTCTTATACCCAATGGTAAAATACTTATGAAGTATTTATGTTGTTTCATTAGATGTCTTGTCTACACATGCTAAACCATTATAATCTTTATTCAAACAGAGTAAACTGTAGTTTTGGCGGCCATTAATTTTCGACCGTTTTTTAATACAATTTTCACAATAAAAAAAATATGCTTCATCATAATAGCATTAAGTAGTTTAATTGTGTATTCTAATTTTTGTCATTTTATATACTATAAGAAAATCATGTTTTATGCCTCTAATGCCGCCTGTGTGGTCGAGTGGTCAGCGTTGTTGGCTTTGGCTACGGAGGGCACGGGTTCAAATCCCGGTACGGACAGTTTTATAAATTGATTTTTCAATCGATTTATGAATTTCTGTTCAAAGGCATGGATGTATGTGATGTGTTGAATTCTCCCCTCTCACCCATCCTATCCTATGAACGGGGCGTTATCGAGAGCGATTAGCTTACTACTAGTCCTGTCCTAGCCCTAACTTTCTATCCCTACTTTCTTTGGAAAAAGAGAGGTTGAGCAACTGAGTAACAAGCAGTTCTCGTAGAAAACACTTCTGTTGAGATAAACTCCATTAGGAGTCCATATGCTCCACATTGGGAGCGGACATGGTTTAAAAAAATGTCTAGGCGTTTTTCAAGAGTACTAAAGGTTTTTGAATAAAATCATATAAAAAAAACTATCGAATTTTTTTTAAATTATTTTTCCTGCGATCACACCTATCCATTGTATATTAAAATATTTTTTTTATTTAAAAGTAGAAAACCATGTATTTAAGGGGTAAATCATTAAAAGATCTTCCAAGAAGAGGTTTTCCTGTGTGCACCTCTTTATATTTTCATATCCCTTTCTGATTGCCCTAGCAAGCTGTTCATCATTACAAAGTCTAGACTTAAGATGTAATATTGCAGCACGGTCGACTGAACAATTCTATAGTTTTTTTTCTGTAAGATACACTTTTTAACTGAAAAAAAACGTTTCGTAGTTCTGTTTGAAGTCATCATTATATCTTTAGTCATGTTTTGTTTTCTTTAAAGTGATATTTTTTCCGGATGCCAAATGAATGAGTGCATGAAATTGTCAAACCGTTTCAACAGTTATTTTAATCACCATATCGTATGATGTCGCAACGGCTGCGTTATTCTCCTGCTGTCATATGCAAGCACTGCATATTGCCAACAAACTTATAAAAAAGTCTCACTGTAATTCAAACATTCCTGCAACGCTTGCACTGTGTCGTATGCAGTTTTTTGTGTCAAAAATATATTCTATTCCAACGAAGAATTGCTAAATATTCTAATTTATATTTGACATAACTGATCTGTCTTTTGTATCGTCGACATAAATTCTGTCAACTGAATCAAAACTGAAACTGAATAAAATTCAGTATTTTTATTACATCTCCATACTCTGAGAAAAGTTTTGACTTATTAAAAATCACTCGTACAGATTTGTCAATTAAATGATTGCATATTTTGGTATTCAAATAATATTACTTTGACATATAAATTATAAATTTTGACTGCATAAAATATTTACAACCTCGTAAATTTTATGCAGTTAACGATTCAATAATTTAGGAAAACTGCAGTGCTAAAGTAATAAAATACAACATATCATCAAAATTATTGTTCGTTTAAAAACATATATGATAAAAAATGGAAAATAATACACTGTACGACATTTTACTCGTTTTTAATAAAAATAAGTATTATGAAAACGTAATTTTTGCTCTATTTTTAAATGTATAAGCTTAGAATTATAATCAATTTTTTACTTTATTAATACTTACAAGCCTTGGTTGCTCTGAAGATGCTTCTCAAATAGACGAGTCTTGTATCACATTTTGTAACACAACCAGTGGAATAACAAAGATATCTAATATTATTTTAAATGAATTTAGTGTTTAATTGTAAGAAACACCATAAGTACTGAAGATGGATTTACTCAAAGCTTGTATTTTCGATTTTTTGCTAGAACAATAACGATATTATCTTCTCTTATAATTTGTTAGATTTTGTTAGATAAGTGTGGGGGGATAAGAACTGAGCAAAAATTGAAAATGTCACGAGTTTTAAAAATATTTTGAACAAACAGACGCGGATGAACGAATATCTGATTTTTTAAATTATTGCACGTTTGAAATCCTGAAATAAAAAAATATGTCCAATGAACAAATCCCAATTATTGATGATTTTGTTTAACTGTTGCATAAATTTTAAGAAATCACAGACAATGGCGATTACAGAAGAAAATGTGATATTTAATTTAATTATCTTATTACATTTTAAATCTGTTATATATGAAGATTTTTTTTTTTTAAATAACCATTGAAAATAGATACTTGCATTAGATATTAGGATAAAGCTATTTTGATTTGGTGGAGAACTACATGATACGATAAAACAGCGCCTTGTTGCGTCAGCTGTCATGGAGAGAATCTGGAAGTGGTTGGGTCACATACTACAAATGCCCCAGTAGAGCCTCGATTCTGCCTTCTTCTTCTTCCAACTGGTGAAGTTCCGCCGTCTCGAACGATTGTTAAGTAAATTCCATAGATATCCTCGGTGGAACTGAGGGATGCTGACATCTCATGAGAGGAATCAAGCCAATCATAGAATCAATAGTAGACAAGAAATCATAGATGCGCCGCATGTATGTGATATGCTTCAGAGAGTTAATATTTCTTAAGAAAAAGGAAGTTATTGAAAGTAACACTAGTTAACTTTAAAAATTAAGGAATAATAGTTTACATTAATAAGCAGTTTCTAAGCAAGCAATTGTGCCAATGAAGAATAGTGAAAATTTGATTAGTTTATAAAACATATTTATCTTTTGCAACACATCGTAGTAGAATGACTATTAGAAAATGTTTAATGACATCACAGGGCTTTTGTTTCACAAGATCTGGCTGTTTGCTGTAATTGTAATTCATATAAGAAGCATTGAAATTGGATAATAAAAAAGTATATATATTAAAACAGGTCTCGCCAACAATATGAGTCAATTGGTAAGTGATTATTTTTAAAAATACTGGATACTGAACGATGAAGACGCAACCTTTAACGATTACTTATTGTGAGTTTACCTTATCTAGAAAGTAATTGCAATACACTAGCTGTGAGCCCGTTGACCTCAACGATTTTTGTTGCATTTTTAAGTAGAAAGAAAATTTACTGGCGTGAAAAATAAATTACAAACCTATTTATTGAATAAGCCAAAAATTCTAAGAGTAAAAGAAATATATCTCGGGGCATATATCGACAGCCTTGCCCTGCAGTATTTAAATTGTATGTTAAATATTTTTTTAAATAATTGAAATGTTTAAGTTTGCTAACAAACATATTTCGTAGTAGCAGAAATAGACCTCGGGGCATATATCGACAGCCCTGCAGTATTTAAATTGTAAATCATTTAATTTTTGGAATAATGTTTAAGTTTGCTAACAATCATTTTTCGTAGTAGCAGAAATATACCTCTATTATTATATATAAAATATATACAATATATATTAGTATGAATAAAAAAATGGTTCAGTGGGGCTGGGGATGTTGAGGGAGGGGGAGGGGAAATCAGAGACAATCATACAGACGGACGGACATTATCGACTATTTTTTTAGCTTAGTAGGAATTAGTTACACCATTTATTTTTAAAATAAAATTACATTAAAACATTTAGAATGAAATAAGACAAAGTCCAATATATCTATTGTTTTTTTATGAATTTGTTTTCTGCAGTATTTTCAAAAGGGAATTTATGTATTCAATTAACTGAGAGTGACATAATTTCATATTTTAATGATTCACTTATCATCGTTTGTTTATCCATATTTCATTTAAAAATGTAAAATATTTTTATAAAATTATATTAGACAATGTAATAAAATATATTAATATAAAATAAGGGGCTCGGAAGACAATTGGCCCAATCCACATTTTTTGCTATTTGATTAATATTTTAATTCTCCAATAACCATTTTATGCATAGACAAAAAGCCAAAGGCAAAATTCCACTTATAACACTTGTTACATTGCCCCATGGGTCGTTGGGCCGTTTGTCTGTTGTTTAATAAATTAACTTCATCGGTTGGGTCATTTGGGTACGATTGACGGGGATAAAAAATACACTAACTTCAATCTATGTGATATATTCAATATACCTGACATTTGGAAGATTATGAAGAAAATCTATTATTAGATGGCATTATAAATGCTTATATTTTATTTTACTCATTTTTCAATATAAATAAAATAATGATGTCCGCAGAAAAATTCTCAAGTAGCCGTAAATCCGAACCACTAGTCTAGACATTACTAGTACTATCACGTATAAATTTTACTTAAAAATAATATATGCCGCACGCATACATTCTTCAGCATATTATATCCCAAATCACTTTCTTTAAAAGTATATTTTTTTAAATTTTATTTAACTGAACCAGAAGAAAATGTGAAACAAATGCTTTTGAAATTCAAATAAGAATATTAACATACTATTTGTAACAAATTCCAAGGCGTTTTTTGAATTAATATATTTAACAGAATAAATTAGTCAAATTTAAATATTTATACCTGTCGGATGTTGTGATATATATATATTAATACTTTTTTATCAGTGTGTACTCAAAGCTATAAGAGGTGATCTATTATATTACACCAAGAAAAAAAATAATTATTCAGTATTTAAAAACTAAAATTCTCAAACAATGAGTAGAAAATTATTCACACTGCTTGTGGGGGCACTGACAATGATATTTTGTAATTTTCTGTTGATATTTATAAAAAAATTTGAAACACTTGTCGTTTTATTGTTGGTATGGAAAATTCTAGATTAAATGACTGAAAAAAATAACAAAAATAACTTCCCATGTCTAATCAACGTGTTGTCAAGGGTGACTCATAATGACGTAGTGACAGAATTAACATACATACGTATCTATGACTTACATTTAAATATTATTCAGTTAGGGTCACAAATAAGTAGTGCAGACGCCATGTTTTAGTATAAACATTAATATTATTTTGGATGACCTAAAGATTTGGAGGCCCCTAGCACGCGCCTCGTATGTTTATAGAGTAACCCGCCACTGAATTCATTTATCAACTAGATATTATCACTAACGTCTTATGAGTGACCAAATATGTAAATGTGTTTGTTGTTTTGAAAAATTTTCATTGGTATTATTATATTTCGCCTGCTGTGGCCCAGTTGGTTAGAGCTTGCTCTACCGATCACGCAGGTCTGCGGTCGATTCCCGGTAAGATCACAGTGAATTTGAGAATTATTCAATTTAAAGTTGTGATCGAAGACTGGGTGCTTGTGATGTCAATTCACATTATTTCTTCTCCTCCCATCCTTCTGATCCTGTAATAACTGGATGTAGCAATAACGATTAGTGAACTAGTCCTGTTCTAGTCTTATCGTTCTTTCCCTACTATTCACTTTGAAAAAAGTGAGGTTGAGCGACTTAGTAACAGTTCTCGTAGAAAAAACTTCTGTTGAGATACCTCTATTAGGAGGTCATATCCTCATATAATTAAGAGCGGACATGGATAAAAAATCTATACAATAGTGTATTATAAAAATTAATATAGCTGAAGCTCATGTTTGTTAAATAAGGTTATAATTATTTTTCATGTTTTTGGCCCAATTAATGAAAAAAAGTTTTAAAAAGTTGTGCGTTTTTACTATTAAAAAAACTCTTCGCATAATAAATAGAAGTTTTAATTATCGGCTTGCCATATTAAATTAGTATAATTTCTTGCTAAGTAGTCGTTTTTTTATGTTGTACGAAACCTGGTCATTAAAAAAATATTACCCGACTCGAGTATGCTTACGCTCGTTAAAATAAAAGAAGAGATTAGAAACAATTATTTAGAACTATATTATTCAGTGCTAATTGAAAATATTCGAAATTTCGACACGAAAACTTTCTCATACTTTTTCAGCACTACTCTGGCTGATAGCTTTGCGAATCTACACTGAAGTCTGGAGATAAAAAATCTACCTCAAATTATCACTAACTTTTAGTACATTCCTTTTATTTATTTTCAATATTCAATATTACCATCGTTTTCTGTAGAATATTTATTAAGAGCTAAGTAATCAGACTAGTCTGGGTTTAATTCCCAGTCATGTCGATATCAAATTTGTTATTTTTCTATAAATATTTGAGAATTTGATATGGATGTTGTTTTGATCTGTGGTGGGCTGCCAATACATTAACTTTGAAGCAAGTAAAGAAGGAAAATGTGCACGTGAGAAGTATATATAACAATATATATCAGACATCGACGTTTTAAACATTGTTAAAGAATACACAAAAAAGTTTAAATGTCTTTTATTATGTATGAAAAATAAATGTATTTACGAGAAAATGGGGCACGTGGCTTCCTAGTGGATGTAACTCAACAGAAGTTATTCTAAAGAAACTGTTTGTTACACAGTCGTTCAACCTGTCTTTTTGAAGAGATTAGTAGAAATAGAAGAATACAGCCGGACAGAACTATTGGTTAACTAATCGTTTTCACTACGCCCCGTTACTTTCAAGAGTTGGAAGGGTGGGAGGGAATTTAAGACATCAAAAACACTCATGCTTTCGAACAGAAATCGATACATCTATTGAAAAAATGCTGTTCGTAATGGGACTCAAAAACAGAAACCAACGATGTTAACCGCTGCGACATAGACCCGACAAATTCCTGACTGTTAAATTATTTTTAAACCGATCAAATAGTTATATGTATATTATAATATGCCAACAAAATACATGCACTGTCTCCAATTTCTCAAATGCTGCAATATTTTCACTTCAGGGTGGCAATCAAACCCATACTCTCGTGGGTTTCATCTAAAGGTATCTCTTATTTGAACAATCACAACTATAATAATCTTTAATATGGTATCTTAAAATACCTTTAAGAAAGTTGTCCAAGGCCTCACATTTTCTCCGAGAGGTTCTGGTCTTGGTGATATTTTCAATTTACAGCATGCAGAAAAATTGTTTGAATTCGATCTTCTAAGCTGACTTAACCATCGAAATGCTTTGTGTATAAGAAGTCTATATACGGTAAAAAATACACGTTTTGAATAAAGAAACATTTTCATTTCGTTTATTGTATTATTGGTTTTACCAAAAACAATATAAACATATGCAGTAGAATGTATTTATTAGTTTTACTTTATGAATTGATATTTTTTGCGCGGAAAACCCATCCACAATAGTTATTTAAATTATAAATAAATTTATGAACTGTGAAGCTTTTCGCTTCATTAACAATCAAATTTTGTTTTTAACGTAATAAAATATATAATTTACTCTAAAGAAGTTTATGAATAATTATTATATTAAATAAAGTAGCATTTTTATCACATCGGAAGTGATATTTTTTTATATGGTTATATTAATTTATAAAACATTTTTAATTTTGCTAACCGCAATAATTTTATCATAGTCTGTCGGATATTTTTACTTGAGCAAATAAGAATATTTATTTCAATGTTTGTTGCTTTTTGCAGTGGTATTTTCCGACGGTCGACTGCTTGTCTACCACTGACCACAAAAATACTAGTCACTTAGTCACAATAAATTAATTTACTCAATATTGCAAGCATGGATATATCTTTTTATTGTAGTATAAAAATTATCCATTAAATGCATTCAAAGTATTTAATGGAATTACGTTGTTTACTCATCATTCTAGCGAAACATTTTTAAACACAATTCTCATATTGCCAAAAATCAAAATCTTAAATTTTTGCTTTTTTATGTATAGTAGTTAAGGGTATGAAAAAAAATCTTAAATGAATTTATCACAAAAAAAAATAGTTTCATCAACTTTTTAAGAATTTTCAAAACGTTTTGTTCGGCTAATATAATAATCATTTCATATTGGTATGTATGTACATCAAATAGGGTGCTGGTAGCGTTTTTATTAAGCAATTATGTTTTTCAATAAATTAGTTTTATCCAAATAAAATCTGGTAGCGTTTTTATTAAGCAATTATGTTTTTCAATAAATTAGTTTTATCCAAATAAAATACAGTGTTATATTTTGAAGCCTTCGTACATTAACAATGTGGAAAAATATCTTGAAACTATTTTTTTAATTCATACCCGCTCCCAATATGGATCACATGATCTCATAATGAAGCTATCACACCAACGGATTTTTATAACAAAGACTGTTTGTTACTTAGTTATTCAATCCTTTCTTTTTTTTTAATAGAGTAGAGATAGAAAGAATAAGGATAGGACAAGACTAAAAGTTGCCTTATCACTCTCGCTGCCTTTGTTATTTTTAGTATTGGGATGGTAGGAAGATAATTTAAATTTGAAACATCACAAATACCCATGCCTTCGAACGGATATAGATAAATGTTGTTTGTACTAGGGTTCGAAACCGTGACGTCCGGCGTGAAAACCAATGACGTTGACCCCTGTGCCATGAATTGACAATTGTCAAAATGGCTACAGTTAAATTTTGTGTTTTTTAATAAAAAAAATGTAAGGTTGCTTTTTAGTTGCATGTCAATGTTTTATGTATGTATTTTTTAATGTGAATGTTATTATCAAAGTACTATGGTTGATTAGTAGTATCATAGTTTGTGTCTGTCTACAGTAGAAAAGGACAAATCCCGACTTTCATTTTGTAATTTATGACTTAAGAATTAGAATCAATTTTTAGATGCATTTGACAGAAGCGAAACACGTGTCACATTTTGTAACACTAGTGGAATAATAAAGTCATTAAATTAAATTATTTTTTTGAGTTTTATAAGCTAAATTTAGTTTCGAACACGATTTTAACAGATACACGAACATTTGTTTACCCTTAAACAAAAACTGTCTCTACCCATAGTATATCGACTGTGAAAAGTAAAAAGGACGTAACCCACAGTTTTTTCAAAACAAGTTTTTTTCGATAATCACAATGTATTAAACTTGATACACGTTCTATCAAAAGGATGCAAGCTGTAAATGCCTAATTAGTATCTTAAATAAGCTTTTAAGTTTGAAAACGATGAGCTTGTAAAAAGGTAAAACCATGAAAAAAGACTGAAATAAAGGTTTTTACTAGTCAATTTCTTTAATTAATATTAGATTATGTCAATTAAACACCAGTTTAGAAGTCTCCGTGCACTTCAAGGTTGTATATAATTTATAATTTGCATATGGCCCAAAATCATCAAAACACATTTTTGCGCCTCCTGTACAGTTTGATACGCGTGGATTACGTCTTTTTTCTTTCCACAGTCGATATGGATATGTATATAGTAACTGTTTTTGAAATACCAAAGCATATATCGAAAGTATAGGATTAAGAAACACACACAATCTGTGAAAGATTTAATCTGTTCGATATTATAAAATTCAATTTCATTTTGTAGCGGAAGTGTTTATTTTGTCCGACAAAAGAAAATAAATTTCATATGATATGAAAATGTACAAGGTGGAGCTTAAGAGAAATGTATGCGGTCACTTGCCCATTACGATTGCTTGATGGAATAAATTCCAATCAAACCAATTTCAAACCACTGCATAACTTCCGCTCCAAATTAAATTATTATTGCGAGAAGCATTTTTTTTATTGTAATTTAAATAGGGTAACAAATAGTTACCTTGGCCACTGACAATTATTAACGGCTATTGCAACAAATAAAACGTTATTTATTAACCCTCCAAGGAGGAGCGTGACCATATGGTCACAGTAAAGACCGTTGTCTATTGATCCCACTATTCATCCTTTTTCTACCTGAATATCGTTTATTTCACTCATATTTGGTTAAGAAGGGTACATACTTTAGTTAGTCATCAGCCGCGGGTACAGAAACAACCACCAAAAGCACATTCAATTTTTTGAATTTCGGTTTTTTTTACTGGAATTTTTGAAACTGTTAGTTATTTTTTTATATAAAAATCAAATTATTTACAGTTCTTTTGCTAATATATTTTTATTGAAATTATGTTGATCTAAAGAGGTTAAATTGTATATATTTTTAAAAATTTCACGTTTAGCTATATTTCAACTCCGAATGTTTGGGTGCCCATACGGTCACGATCGTCCTTACTACTGTCCGTGCACAATATTGTACGGTAATAAAAGGATGAACATGACCATATAGTCATGCGGGGTTTCTATACAACGACTTGGCGTTGTTTTTTTTTAAAGTTTTGTTAGGAATAAAAGTTATCCGTGATTTCAATATGGCTTAAAAAATATTTTTTTATCGAAAAAAATCTCTCGTCTCTGGAGGGTTAAATGAAAGTTACCAAGCATATATTTTGTTATTAATTCGGAATTATCTACGTATTTGTCACACCGTATTATAATAAGGTAAAAAATACCATTGTATTATACTAAATTCTACAAGAATAAACAAATATTATTGATAACTATTTCAGCATTATTTGATTGTCAGAGTTATTGTTGAAAGCTTTTGTTTGCTTCTCTTTAAATGATATAATACTTGCTTACAAAACATATTGAGTAGATATATTAGACACATTTTCTTTTTGTGTTTCATGTATTTGAAAAAAAATACGTTATTTTTTTACAATCGTCTTACATAAAAACACATTGACTTATTTTATATTATTAAATTCTAACACAATAATTATGCTATGAATACACATCATAAAAGCACAACTGAACGTAAGGTATAATGGTAAAATTTTTGACTTAAATATCGCACAAAACTTAGATATAACTATTAAATATATTAGAACATTTTGTGTTGTTATGTTCAAATTTATATGATCTGGTAACCGCTCTCACATCCATCGTTTATTTGCACCAGTCTTGTTCGTGACAATCATTTAATTATCAACTTATCAAAAAAAAAATGAAGCGGCTGAATCAAAATTCTTCAACAGAACAATGAACTTTTCCTTATAATTTAGGAATTATTTCGTATATAAAGTGCCTTTTTGAAAAAAAAAAGGTACCGGAACTCATTTCTAATTCTTTTCTCTTATCCGTGTCTGTTTCCAATGTCAAGCATATCGAGGAACTTGTCAAGCATATGAACAGCAGTTTTTTACGAAGACTGCTTGTTACTCAGTTTCTTAACTTATCTTTTTTCCTGAAGAGAGTAAGGATAGGATAGTGTTAAGACAGGACTAATTATTAACTAACCGCTTCCGCATTGTTTCGTACTGTGATTCGAACCCGTGAGATTCATTACGAAAGTCAACCACATTGGCCACTGTGCTATGGACCCGACTGTTGGGAAAAGGTGTTGTAAATAAGAGAATTTGCAAAACAAATCAATATATGAAGCATTAGACCCTTAGTTCTGGTCACAGAGTAAGTCTATGGAATTGGTTTTTTTTTGACATGCCACTCAAAAGAGATTTAAGATAGGAACAAGCATAATGGTTTCTATGAAATAAAATCAACAGTTTTGAAAACAAAATAAAAAATTAAGAATATTGATTTGAAACATTAAAAATTGCGAGAAAAGGTGCTAGAACGCCGTTCCACCACGTTTTACATCGAAAGAAAAGCACTGCGTATATGAAATTTAAAAAAAAAACAATTTAAAAAAATGAAATTATTTCACCTAATTATAGCCAACTTGTTTGCGTTTATTTTATATATTGGTCAATCATTGTTGAGTTCACTCTTCTGGCAAAGTGATTAGATTAAATAGCTTTGTGAATAAAAATAACTCTATTGACTTGTTATTTTAGTAGCTCAATGACTGATTGGTAGTTTATCGTTTGCATCTAAATTGTTTACTTATAAACATAACATCCGTCATTAAATTTATCTTGACAGTTTATCGCATTTAACGAACCGTATAATTTTTATGGCGTATTTATAACCGCAGTATTTAGCAAAATTATTAAAAATAAAAAAAAAACAATATAGGAAAAACGTCATATTAACTAAGTATTAAATCACCATACACTTAAATTGGAAATACTTCAATACGAAATGAAATTTGATAACTTTTTACTCCACTAGTTGTGTGACATTAATTCGCCTTTTTAGAAACATTATCAAACACCATATTTTAGGGTTTTTTAAATTACGATTTTTTTTATCCATGCCCGCTCCGACTGTGGAACATCTAATGAAGGTATCTCAACAGAGGGTTTTTGCGAAAATTGTATGTCACCCAGTCGTTCAATCTATCTTTTTCAAAGAGAGTTGTAGGGATAGAAGGACAAGGCTGGAACAGGACTAGTGGTTAACTAATCACTTTCGTTGCATCAAGTTATTGAAGGATCGGAAGACTGGGAGAAGGAATTTTCAGACATAACAAACACCTTCGAACAGAAATCGTTCTGCTGTTCATTTTTTTTTAATCCATGTCCGCTCCCAATGTGGAGCGTATGACCTCCTAATGGAAGTATCTCAACAGACATTTCTTCTACTCAGTTGCTCAACCTCTCTTATTCAAAGAGAGTAGTATGGATAGAAGGGTAAGGCTAGAACAGGACTAGTGGTTAGCTAATCGCTCTCGATACACCCAATTATTATACGATCAGAAAGGATGTGAGGGAATTTTTAGACATCACAAACACCCATACCTTCGAACAGAAATCAATAGGAAAAATGCGGTTTGTACTGGGACTCAAGCCCGTGAGGACTGGCACGGAAGCCAACAAAGTTAACCGCTGCGCCATAGACCCGATAAAGGTATTGTCTACTGATCTACTAGTAAAATTGTTTAAGGGAGATATTGAATCTTCGTTTATTTGAATATTTGAATAGTTTATATTACGAGGCAAACAGTAATATACATTTATTTAAAAATCCACACGGATTATTATTAAAACATTGTATTGCAGTGTTAAGCAGAAATACTGTACCTACATACATTTATATAGTCAGGGGTGGGCTGGAGGGGGCTCGAAGGGGCTCGCGCGATTCCCTTGTTAAATTATACTAAGGCCGGAGAGCCCCTTGTTAATTTAAGAGAAAACAATATTCTCTGATCGAATTAGTATATAACTGCAATTTCAAACTTGTATATTATCTACGGCAGCTTCAGTGTACACAGTAGTACATTTTCAAACATTTACATTGATAAGTTTACGGTAAATTGCATATTATTACATATTATAAGTGTATTAAGTTACAATCGATTGCTTATTTAAATATTGCATATAATTGCATAGAAGTAATAAAAAAAAATCACTCCTTCCCTGAACACTGAGAATTGCTTTGAGATTAAGCGAGCCCCTTGTAAATTGTATTGACAGCTTACCGCTGTATATGGTGTACAAAAACAAATACAACATGACTTTTTCCATACTTTTATACGCCATATCTCAATAGAGAATGTCGTTTTAATTGTTTCTCGTTTACTATTTGTACTTTTAACATTTTAAAATCAAAAATACACGATGAATATACAATTGATTAAATTCCGTTCCGGAACCAATATAAAGACAATAAATGAATAAATAACAACTTAATATCAGAAGATAAAACGTTTTTAGTTTTTGATACAATGTTGATATATTTAATATAGTTTGTTGTAGACAGTATAATATACTACAATGTGTGTTGCCAAATTGACAATTTTATCTTTACTACATCGCACTAAATTTTGTTTAGTGGACATTCATTTTTATTGTCGGACATTTTAACTGAAGGCTGAGTTGCCCACACACAATAATTTAGACGATTAGTTTCTTTACGTTATACTTACTAATATCGACTGTCGAAAGGAAAAAGGACGTAACCCACACATGTCCAATTTTACAGGAGGCGCAAAAAACGTGTTTTAATGATTTTGGGACATATGCAAATTATGAATTATACACAACCTTAAAGTGCACGGAGACTTCTAAACTGGTGTTTAATTGACATAATCTAAAATTAATTTTAAAAAAAATTCTAGGAAAAGCCTTTATTTCAGTCTTTTTTCTTGATTTAAATTTTTTACAAAGTCATCTTTTTCAAACTTAAAAGCTTAATTTAGATACTAGTTCAGCATTTGCAGCTTGCATCCTTTTTATAGAACGTGTATCAAGGTTGATACATTGTGATTATCGAAAAAACTTGTTTTGAAAAAACTGTGGACTATGTCCTTTTTCCTTTCCACAGTCGATATTATTGAAAAATAACTTAATTTTTAATGTCAGCAATTATTTCTTAATCAGATTTAGGTGTCTTTAATGGCGAATAATAAAATTAATATAGTTTGGGATGTCCGGAGATGGACAATGAAAAGAAACCATTTTATAAATCAGTCAGACCCACCTGATTGGTCGGCAAGTTGTGTGTTCGAAAATGTATTTCTTTTTTGTTTCTCATTCAAAAAATGAAGTTCTTAAATAAAAATAAACAGCGATAAAAACACTTTAAAGTACTTTATCTTGTTTGTTCAAGTAAAGATGAATTCTTTCACCAATCTTTTTGAGGATGATATAGAATTGGTGGGTTATAATATGCTTTAGTAATTTGAGAAACAAACATTCATAAAGTGATTTATCATAAATTTTGAAAAATACCGTTTAATATCAGTTCTGATAGTCTATGAATGAAAATCACAATTAGTGTTAAAAAAGGTTTTTTCCTAAAACAATTAAATCATAAAGTTGACATATCCAAGCAAACCGTGATTTCTGCAACATACAAATCATCATTTCCCAAGCTATGTATTTGTTTGACAAATCATCATTTGAATGTTTGCTCTTCATTTATTTTCAATGCACATTTTATTCAATTAAAAAAATACATCTTTTATGAATTTTTGTCCGGGTTTCATCGGGTCTGACGGCGCAGCGGTTAGCGTTGTGGACTTCCGTGCCGGACTTCACGGGTTCGAGTCCCAGTACGAACAGCATTTTTTCGATCGATTTCTGTTCGAAGGCATGGGTGTTTGTGATATCTAAAAATTCCCTCACATCCTTTCTGATCTTATAATAATTGAATTTATTGAGAATGATTAGTTAACCACTAGTCCTTTCCTAGCCTTATCCTTCTATCCCTACTACACTCTTTGAATAAGAGAGGTTGAGCGACTGAGTAACAAACAGTACTCGTAGAAAAAATATCTGTTGAGATACCTCCATTCGGAGGCCATATGTTCCACATTGGGAGCGGATATAATTTAAAAAATATGGTTTGCACTTATTAATACGAAATCTGACGTTTTATATTCGACATCATCAAAGTCTTTATGGATGAAGTATGTTAAACAATGTTACAAAATTTTCACTTAAAATATATTTACTGTAGTCTTTATAAAGGATTGTAACAAAATTATACCATAAAATTGATTTAGATAGCAATCCTCCTACCTAGTCATTATTTCAACACGCATACATGTTACAATGTGTAATTTGTTATTTTATTTTTTGGACTTCCAGCCATAAAATAAACAAAAGAAAAAAGTTGGTAAATAATCTGTGTGTCACGATGTAAAACTTTAATAAATACTGATATTTTTAGAGCAACAGTGGGCAGATGGTTAAAATTTTGAACAATAGTATCTTGTGAACACGCATAAAAACACGTATAACTTTTTTATTCGGGTTTTTATACACTGTTTTGAAATAACACGGTCTACTCAAAATAACGAATACTACATACATTATAACACGAATTATTTGTTCTAACAAGAATCCCAGGAACAAAAAACACAAACTGCAGTAAGAATAATATTTTTTCAATCGATTTATCAACTTCAATTAGAAGGCATGAATGTTCGTGGTGTTTGTAAATTCTCTCCATCCTTACAATCACTAAAAATGGAGCGTAGAGAGAGCGATTAGTTAACCACTAGTCCTGAACGGGAGCAATTAATCAAGTGGGTCTGACCAGCTGTCTGGCTCACGCCGACTTGATAGCTACTAAGACAAACTACTTGGCATTTAGTAAATTTGCAGTGTCAACGGAGAAAGAGTAGATTCACACTCAATTCTTAATATACATAGTCACTATTTTTAATATTTTAAATAACGCGTCAATTGCGAAGGGGAAATTGTGTGCAAAGTGGGGCATTACATATTTGTTAATTGTTTGGTATTTATTACGTCACATTAATACCACTTGAAACAATCTTCTGATCTTCTTGGACTACTTGCCGCCATTACTACCATAAATAATTATTATTTCATTATCATTTTATAATCATGCTGGCTAAAATCACATAACCGTTAAGTAATTGATTTGGTCGCCGATAGGAATTGCAATACCATTAGTGGTATAAATATTTCTATACGTTAAACTTGATTAAAAAATGCGAAAAACCGTATCAAATTTGCCAGAACTTCTTTTTTTCAGTGTCCTATATTTCATTTAAATATTATTACTGAAAGTAAGATTCACTTAGAATACATAAATAAATACATACGTTTAATACTATAATACTAAAATGTAAATTAATGTTGAGGCAAAGTTGGTTTATAGAATGGTAACATTTTTTATGTGAACTTCTTGATTCATTTTTAAATCGTTTTTTTGTTCAACTATTTTGAATAAATATCTTTGAAATCATTTAATTTAATGTGTAGAAATATCGTGTATTCATGCTCCATTCTCAAAAGTTTTCGGTGAAAATGAAACAACGAATCTCCATATTTTAGTAAAATGGCTGTGACTTGCACGTTTCCGAAGTAAGATGCGTAAAATTTTTCGTCATATAAACTTTATTGTTTTTTTTTATTTTTTATATAACATGTCCGCTCCCAATGTGGATCATATGGACTCATAATGGAGTTTATCTCAACAGGAGTGTTTCTACGAGAACTGCCTGTTACTCAGTTGCTCAACCTCTCTTTTTCCAAAGAGAGTAGGAATAGAAGGATAGGGCTAGGACAGGACTAGTGGTTATCTAATCTCTTTCGATACGCCCAGTTCATAGGATAGGATGGTTGGGAGGGGTGAATTCAAAACATCAAATACATCCATGCCTTCCAACAGAAATTCATAAATCGATTGAAAAATAAATTTATAAAACTTTCCGTACTGGGATTCGAACCCGTGACCTCCGTATCCGAAGCCAACGACGTTGACCACTTGACCACACAGGCGGCAATTATTGTTTAGTAAACTGTATTTTCAAAAGCAGAGTTCTACTAAACCATAAAGCACACGACGCAAATAAAATAAATTCGAAATAGGCAAAGTTATCAGCGTTATACAAATTTAACACGGCTTACGGTACTATCTGGAATTAAAAAGCATCGAAATCGTATAATTTTGTTTTTATT
>CM062836.1:14706555-14757049 GCA_031772345.1 Himalopsyche anomala | reverse complement strand
GTATGGAAGTGGACTTGAACGCATGAGATGCCGAAAGGCGAAACCCGGTTCGTTAGTGACAAATTCTTGTGAGAATATACATAGTTTGGAAGATTTCAAAATTTTTATATTAAAAATTTCGCCAAGCATCTTCAGTCGAAATCTTAAATTGTTATGGACTATTATTTGTGTAGTTTGCTTTATTTATTTTCGAATTCGTTGTGTATAAATAGCCTGTTTAATTATATTTCTTATACTTTACTCGCCATGAACGAATCGGTCCTGATCTGGTAAATTAAACAGGAAAATACGGTACAAGAATTTGAGTATTGTGGTTTTTATACTAATGCTAATGTTTTTTAATGTATATGGAAAAAACAAATATTTATTGTGATACTTATGGTGTATGAAAAAGAAAAAATTTAAACACAAAAAAAACTGGAAATAGGGGTTTTTTAATCTGATACTGATGGAGAAGTCTAGCAAAATGATGCTGGGGAAGCATACAAGTAAAATGCCCTTACGACCACGCTTTGGTAGCGGTAAATGAAATTTTTAATATTCGAGATGCAGACATTCATGCGCAGAATTTTTACTTCTTTTTACCAGTGTGTCTTTGTATTATTTACCATACTGGAAAGATCGCGGAGTGTTTTGTAATTATGTTTATTGGCATTCTGCAAACAAGTTATTTTTATGCAGCTATTTGAATACTTTCATCGTCTCTAGCTGCAACTTCCGCGTCACCGAAATGCATTTGTCAAGTTGTCCAGTGCCCAAAGGCGGATGCATTCTTTATCGGATACGCGAATGCATTGCACGTGAGTACGCTTGTGTTTTAGACTTTCTTTTCTTTGCTGATCACTTGGACTCATAACACTCTCATTATCACGTGGTATTTACGTTGCAAACGTTTCCTCTGTAACAGATTTCTGCATTAGAATAATTATTATAAATTTTAAATATTTAAAACATAAAAAAATGTCGCAAAAATGTATTCTACACAAACGAGCCGTGGCTGAATTGAGCTTTTTTCGTGTCAATCGCGGGGTCAAGATTCGAATTAAAACTTATCATTTTAAGAACGTGCTCCATCACCCAATATTTACTTGAGAACTCAAACATTCAAAAAGTGATTTGTCACAAAGTTTTGAAATAATGCCGTTTAATATCAGTCTGTTGATAGTCCATATTAAAGTATATGCAAGAAGAACCAACTGTGGGGGACACACAGCTGTACTCGATTAAAACCAAATGCCACTTATTCAACGCTTGCATTATGCCGGTACTGCTTTACGGTTGCGAATCATGGCACCTGACGAAGACTCAGAAAAACCGTATACTGAGCTTCGAGAACAGATGCTTGCGTCGGATAATGGGGGTGAGGTGGTTTGATTTTGTGAGGAATTCAGAGATAAGGGAGCGTACAAGACAGCGTCCTGTCACGTCAGTGGTTATGGAGAGACGTTGGAACTGGCTGGGTCACGTGCTGCGGATGCCTCCGGAAAGCCTCAATCCTGCCTGCCTTTTCTTTCGACCGGTGGGATTCCGGCGTCCCGGACGTCCGTCGGGTACTATCCATAGGATGTACTCGGCGGAACTGAGGGATGCTGGCATGTCATGGGAGGAAGCAAAGCAATTGGCAGGAGACAGGGAAACATGGAGGTGCCGCGTGGCGGCCATATGCTCCACATAGGAGCGACATGGCCAATAGAAGAAGAAGAAAAATTAATATCCAGAATGATGGCAAAGATGTGCTTAGATATGCTAATGTGTATTTCTCCAAACATACTATAAAATCATCATTTTATCAATCTCTTGTATGTGTGTGACAAGATCAACTTTTGGTCTGTTCTGGCCTCTCATATCAACGATCCTAACCGGATAAAAAGAACTTAGAGACACATTCGGTTAAATTGCGTTTTATGTCTATTAATTGTTCAATATTGCCTAAGGCGTCTGTGACAATAAAATTGTAGAGCGTTAATCTCATTCGCCAGATAGATGTTATTTTATTGGTTGAGTGTTGCATTTTAGTGTTTTTGAAATTGCTAGAATTGTTGGTTTTTTCCAAGAAGATCCCGGTTTGAAAAACGCTGATCTATGAGAAACCTGAAAATATCAGATAGAATATATTATAATGTCAGGATAAGAGCCATGACCAATTATTATCTATTATTTATCCTCACTTATGGAGATCTTTTCAAACTTAATTTTTACTAAAAACTTTGCTTTTAAAAAATTCGTGTTAATATTATCAGGTTTACGATCTTCTTCCTATCGGTCGATATACACTTATAGTGAATTTCTACAAAATATGTCTAAACAGGAGCTGTTTGTTTACGTAAATGTGTATATAATTATATTGTCTCTCTGTGTTACTAGGGGGGCCCTCAGTGATTTTTTTTATGGGTGCCTACACACTACTGCTTCCGCATAAATAGAATAATTTTCAAATCTTGTAAATTGTTTTGATTTGGAAATTGGAAATGTGTGCTTAAAAAATAGGTTGCCATGTTTTATTTTTGGGTGAAAACCGCAAAATATTCTAGGTTTATGGTTTCCGTATATTCTGGGAAGAGCTAATAAATTGTTGTAGTATTGAGAATAACCGTTATTTCTGGGTTTTGATAACTTCATATTTTCACTGATAATTCAATTGTAAATAACTGGAATGTGGGTCACAGAAACTAATACACTTCAAAAAGGGGCCTCGGACCCAAAAAGGTTAAGAGTAGTGATTATATAGAATTTACATTTAATATCATTTATTTTTGAAATCTAACATATTTAAAAACAGAAATTACCTACTTTTTTTTCAATTTGACTTTAATGTAAAACTGCTAACGCTCAGAAGCTTTTATGCATTGTTTGCTATATTAGATTATCTTGTTTATGCTTCAGCTTTCTCATTTGGCGCAAACATTGTGTTTAAACTGTTAGAAAAAATAAAAGTATCTTAATTAATGTTAATGCTGTAACTATGAAACTAATTGGATTTTATAGTTCGTTAAATATCTTTAATGTATAGATTTTGTAACCTTGCGCATATTCAAATACTACCTAATGATTTATTGAACTTGATTAAAAATTGTAATACATTCTTAAATCTGTTATAAAATAAATATTACCATCAAGGGTCAGTATTTTGCCGAGATTTTAACTACACAATACACGCTAAATTGGATAAATGGGGTCGAATTATATATTTATTTTGAATTTCATAACAGTCAGGTTTGTTTATGTATTTTTTTAATTGGTCGCTTTATTACAGATTTACTATAATTAATAATTTCAAATGTTAATTATTTCATGTTGGATTATTAAATTGATTTTAAAACTTTACAAATAGTTTAAGTCGTAATAAATTTTATTTTGGAATTTATGATATTTTAATTTCTAGTTACGTTCCCATTATGGATTTAATTTCTTAAGTATATTTTTACTGAGTCGAGTCAATATCATCTCTTTCGTCAATAAATTACAGTTGATATTAACGCATTCTATGGGATCAAGTGAGGGGGCCAAGTAAGAGGCTAGTTGGACGAATAGAAGATGGCTGAAAATAATTATATATACTTTCATGTTTAAAAAGCAAGTCATTTCATCCATTGAATTCGAGAAAGCATAAGACTAGAAGGTTCCTAAAGAATTTTTAGCAAGGATTCCGAGGTTCATATTATTATTGGTGTTCAATTAAAAATTAAATATTTGATGGAACTTACATCGTTGGCCATCATGGAATAAGTGATGATTCCACCCAGGGACCTAGGTTAGGATAAGAGGGTGGACATAACTAAGGCTCTCTGAATGTTTTTATCAGACAATGACGTTGCTGAGTTTATAAAAAAAAATGTGTACATCGCATCGATTCGCTTCATTATAAGTTTGAATCGTTCACATAACTATGTACATTCTCACAGATTTTGTCGCACTAACGATCCCGAGGTTTCGCCTTTCGGATCTTCAGCGTTTCAAGTGCCTCGTCTGATGAAACTTGAACTGACGTTTAACCTATCGCCTTTTTATTTTCCTCATGAGCTTATCCTTTTCGCCGCAGCTCAATGGCTTTAGACTCAGTGATACATTTATTTATTATATAAACACGAAATATTCATTTACTAAGCGTCAGTTCAAATTCATCCGTGCACTTGAACGCCTGAAGATGCCGAAAGGCGAAACCCGGGTCGTTAGTGACAAAATCTGTGAGAATTTACATAGTTTGAACGATTCAAATTTAATATTAAAATTCCACCAAGAACCTTCAGTCGAAATCTTTAATTCATTTATTAAAAATATGAATAACACTTCAATATAGATAGCTTGAAAAAACCATCAAATTAATAACTCATCATTCAGAATCTAAGTGAAGGGTAAAAATAACATGGTGTATGATCTCTACATCAAAAATAATCATAATCAAAAAATATCATTTTTAATGTAAAAGCTGTCAATGCTTGGTAGAAAAGTTTTATATTTATAAAAATAAACCATGATTTGTTTGTAGTAACCAATAAATATGCTCGCGATGAGTGATAACCGTTTTTATTTGTTTTTAAGTAAATACGCATTGTCTTGTTCGTAAAATCCCAACGAGATGATGGAATTATATTTTTTGTCAGCTTGATGCATAAATCGTTACCTATAAAGATAAATATATTCTTTTTATGCGTTGATTCTGACTAAAAAAAAAATCAATGTTAGTGTAAAATTTAGACATACAAAACGCGTTACTAGCTTTTCATCGCAGTCTTACCGTGTTAGTTTTTTTTCAGTATCACTGTAAACATAGTTCGGATAACATAAATAAAACAATATTATATGTGTTATTATAAATTGAGCTGTTTATGATTATATTCTATTATTTCATGGTTTTATGAGATCCTATTTGAGAACATTGTACATTAATAGATTATGCTGACTCTTTTTAACATTCTGTTGGGTTCTATTGTGAAGGTTCAGTGTCAGACCTTTCACGGGTTCGAGTCTCAGTATCAATAGCAGTTATTCGATTTCTCTTGTGGATCCTCTTAAAAATCCCTTTCACCTTTTTCCGATCCCGTTAATATAATCTTGCGTAATGAGAGCGATGAGTTAACCATTGTCTTATTCCGGCCTTTCCTTATCCTCTCTATCCCTAGCTATTCTCTTTTAAAATAAGGTGGGTTGAATGACGGAGTAACAAACAGTTATCGTTGAACAAATTTACTGTTAAGAACCTCCAATAAAGTACATGATATGCGTCTACATTGGAGTGGAATTGGAATAAAAAAACCCTTTCTCTTTTCCGTTACTATTTTTTTTTTTACCTACAATTAGTCTTTATCGCTACCTTTTATCCTTCTATTTACGCGAAAAAGAGAGATTAATCAACTCCAGTAATTGCACCGTTCTCGTAAAAAGTATTTGTTGGAAATAAGCTCTATGAAAACCAATCATGATTCCACATTGGAAAGAGACAAGGTAAAAAAAATTACTCAAGATGTGTTAACTGTACCAAATAATCTAGGTTAAACCGGTGTTGTATACAGCGTCCAAAGAATCAAGTAATTAATTCTCTTACGTAAAAATGGATAAAGCAGAGCCAAAATTCTTCTCGTAATATTATATAACTGTTTTCTAGAGAATCCCGCTCAATCGTTTGATTTATTGTCAAAACATTTCGACGAATTGTACAAAAAGAAGGGAAACTTTCGATTTAAGAGTTTGATATTTCTTTTTAGCAAAATAAAATAATTTGTAAGGCACCTTTGTGAAATGCTGAAATGGCATAAACCAACCGTGACATTATTATGTGATTGTAAGTTTTTATCAACCCGAAAAAAGCATTATTTTTAATTATAAAATGCTTTTGAATGTACTTCTTCTGGTTTGTCCGCAAGATGTATCTGTTAGATTGTATTAGCTTGGAGTCATATGTCGCCTTATTTTTTCCGCTTCATAGCCCTTCATGTAACAGTGATATCCACTTATTTTTTTATAGTTTTAGTTTGGGACGCAAGCCAGAAATCCTTGATGCTTGGTACTTGGTGGTTTTATTAACATTGTGTTTATGATAGTAACTTATACGTTACCAACCAATTCCCATCGTACTTATGTATAATTGGATTGAAGGTGGATTGGGTTTTCATGTTATAATGCTGATCCCAAATACTTTTCTTATAAATCCTATGCTATGTTATCTTGCTGAAATAATGTGTAGATTTTTGTTTTTTAGTAATAGCTGTTCAACGTTGAAGATAAAGAATTCTATCAGGTTGATAATATTATATTTTTATAGTACGACAGTCAATTTAAGTATAAAGGTTTCTTTTTTTATTGACCCGTATTGCAAGCCAATTAATATAAGGCCTGGTAGTTTGTCGCTTCACACCCTATTCATATCGGATTCCTTTCTTTTAATAGAAAATATGAATTTGGTAACACTTATTGATTAAAGCAAAAATCATTATAATAGAATATTTTATGTTTTTGATAATGATTTATCGCTGTACATTTTTTATTTGATTATGTTTTCATAGTTTTTTCTTCTACCATTAAGTTTCATTGAATGCATGGTTTATCTCGTTTCGTAAATTTTATCTAATTTAACATAAATCTCTTTTACTTATTTCCTTATACCCAATGGTAAAATACACTATGAGATCGTTTATGAAGTTTCATTAGTTGCCCTTGTCTACTTCATTGCTAAACCATTTAAATCTTTATTCAAATACAGAGTAATACTGTAGTTTTGGCGGCCATTAATTTTCAGACCGTTTTTTAATACAATTTTGACAAATAAAAAACACATGCTCATCATTTTAGCATTTAGGTAGTTTACTTGTGTATGCTAAGTTTTTGTCATTTGTATATACTATAGAGAAATTCATGTTTATGCCTCTAATGTGCCTGTGTGGTCGAGTGGTCAGCGTTGTTGGCTTGGGCTACGGAGGGCACGGGTTCAAATCCCGGTACGAACAGTTTTATAAATTGATTTTTCAATCGATTTATAAATTTCTGTTCAAAGGTATGGATGTATGTGATGTCTTGAATTCCCCCCTTTCACCCATCCTATCCTATGAACGGGGCGTATCGAGAGCGATTGGCTTACCACGAGTCCTGTCCTAGCCCTATCCTTCTGTCCCTACTCTCTTTGGAAAAAGAGAGGTTGAGCAACTGATTAACAAGCAGTTCTCGTAGAAACACTTCTGTTGAGATAAACTCCATTAGGAGTCCATATGCTCCACATTGGGAGCTGACATGGTTTAAAAAAAATATGTCTAGGCGCGTTTCAAAGAATACTCTAAAGGTTTTTGAATAAATAAAAACCATTAAAAAAATATTGAATTTTTTTTAAGATTATTTTTCATGCGATAACACCTTTCATTGTATATTAGAAGATATTTTTTTTATTTTAAAAGTAGAAAACCATGTATTTAAGGGGGTAGTATACTTAAATCTTTAAAAGTGCTTCCAAGAAGAGGGTTTTCCTGTGTGTTCTCCTCTTTATTTTTTCTATCCCTTTTGATTGGCCCTAGCTAAGTATGTTCATCATTACTAAAGTCTGACTAAAGATTTATTATTGCTCAGCACGGTCGATGCTGAACATTCTATACGTTTTTTTCGTTGTCTGTAAGATTACACTTTTTAGCTGAAATAAATAACGTTTCGTAGTTCTGTTTGAAGTTCAATCTTTATTAATCGTTCAGTCCATGTTTTGTTTTCTTTAATGTGATATTTTTTCCGGATGCGCAAAATGAATGAGTGCATGAAATTGTCAAACCGTTTAAACAGTTATTTTAATCAGACCATATCGTTGTATGTACGCAACGGCGTGCGTTATTACTCCTGATGTTCATATGCTCAAGCACTGCATTTAGCCAACAAAACTGTTATAAAAAAGGCTCTACCTGTATTCAAAAACTTGCCTGCAAGCTTGCACTGTGTCGTATGCAGTTTTTTGTGTCAAAAAATATATTCTATTCCAGTAACGAAGTACTCGATATAATATTCCTAATTTACATTTGACATAACTGATCTGTACTTTTGGTATCGTCGACATAAATTCTGTCAACGGAAGCACAAAATGAAAACTGAATCAAATTTCAGATTTTTTTTACGCTTCTCATACTCTGTGAATAGTTTTGTCTAAGTAAAAATCATTGGACAGATTTGTCATTTAAATGATTGCAATTATTTGGTTTTCGAATAATGTTATGACTTATAAATTCATGTAATTTTTGATCTGCATAAATTATTTACAACTCTCGTTAAGATTTTAGCAGTTACGAATTCGATTACTTTAGGGTATTAACTGCAGTTGCTAAAGTAATAAAATACAAACAAAATCTTCAATAATTATTGTTCGTTTAAAAACATATATGATAAAAAAATGGAAATAATACTCTGTAACGACGCATTTTACTCGTTTTTTAATTTAATAAATTAAGTATTATGAAAAACGTAATTTTTGCTCTATTTGTAAATGTATAAGCTTAGATTTATAATCGCATTTTTTTACTTTTATTAATAGCCTTACAAGCCTTAGTGTGCTTGAAGATGCTTCTCATATAGGTCGAGTCTTGTATCACATTTTGTTTAAATCACAGATACCAGTGGAAATAAACAAAGATATCTAATATTATTTTTAAGTGTATTTAGTGTTTAATTGTATGAATACACCATTAAGTAATGAAGATGGATTGTACATCAAGCTTGTGTATTTTCTCGATTTTTTGTTGATCTATAAACGATTTTATCTTCTCTTATAATATGTTTGTGAATTTTGTTTGGATAAAGTGTGCTGGGCGGGATAAGTACTGAGCAAAAATTGAAAACAATGTCATCACGAGTTTTAAAAAGTTTTGTATCTAAACAGACGCGGCATGAAACGAATATCTGATTTTTAATTATTGCTCGTTTTGTGAATCCTGAAATTAAAAAAAATATTGTTCCAAGGAACGAATCCCAATTCTGATGATTTTGTTTAACAGTTGCATAAATGTTTAAGAACATTCAATAGAGACAGAATGGCGTTTACCAGATGAAATGTAATTTTTCATTTAATTATTCTTATTTCAATTGAAATCTGTTTATACATTAAAAGATATTTTTTTTTTGAGATAATTAATCCATGAAAATAGTTACTTGCATTAGATATTGTGGTGAGATGCTGGAAGTGGTTGGATCACATACTCTAAAATGCCCAGTAGTGCCTCGATTCTGGGCCCTCTGCTTCTTCTTCAACTGGGTGGTTCCGGCCGTCTCTGAAACGATTGTTAAGTAAAGTCACATGTATATACCTCGGTGGTACTGTGGGATGCTGACATCTCATGAGATGGAATCAAGCCGCAATCATAGAAATCAATAGTAGACAGGTATAACCATAGATGCGCCGCCCGTCTCGTGTATGTTGAATATGACTTCAGAGAGCTAATATTCTTAAGAAAAAGGAAAGTTATTGAAAAGTACACTTGTTAATCTTTAAAAATTAAGGAATAATAGTTGAAATTTAATAAGTAGTTTCTAAGCAAGCAATTGTGCCAATGAAGAATAGTGAAAATTTGATTAGTTTCAGATATACATATTTATCTTTTGCAATACATCGTAGTTGAATGACTATTAGAAAATGTGTAATGGCATCACTAGGGGCTTTTGTTTCTCATAGATCTATTCGTGTTTTGCTGTAATTGTTCTTGATATAAGATGCTGTGAAATTGGATAATAAAAAAGTAAATATATTAAAGACAGGTCTCGCCAAAATATAATAACAAATCTTGAGTCATGGTAAGTGATTATTTTTTAAATTAATGGATAATGTACGATGATGACGCAACTTTAAACGATTTACTTATTGGTGAGTTTACATTATCTAGAAATGTTATTGCAATACACTAGCTGTGAGGCCCGTTGAACCTCTACGGAGACGATTTTTGTTGCATTTTTTATAGTAGTCAGAAAAGTTGAACTGGCGTGAAAAATATATGACTAATACATATTTAGTTGAATTAAGCCAGAAAAATCTCGATAGTAAATGTAATGTATCCTGTCGGGGCGTATATCGACAGCCCTTGCCTGCAGTTATTTAAAGTTTTGTATGTTAAATGTTATTTTTTTAAATAATGGAATAATGTTATAGTGTTTGCTAACAACATATTTCTTGTATAGTAGCAGAAATAGCCTCGGGGACATATAATCGAGCAGCCCTTTGCAGTAATTTATATTGTTATTTCATGTAATTTTTTGGAATAATGTTTAATGTTGCTTAACAATCATTTTTCGTGTGTAGCAGAAATTTACTCTATTATTATATATTAATATCCCATATACGCCAATTTATATTAGTATGAATAAAATAAAATGGTTTAGTGGGGCTGGGGGATGTTGAGGGAGGTGGGAGGGGGAGGGGGAATCAGGGTTAATCATAACAGACGGACGGTCATTATCGACGATTTTTTAGCTTAGTAGGGATTAGTCTACCACCATTTTATTTTTAAAATAAAATTACATTAAAACATTTAGATGACAATAAGACAAATTCCAGTAACATTCTTTTGTTTTTGTAGAATTGCTGCTTTCTTGCAGTATATGTTCATATAAGAAAATTTATTGTATTTCAATTACTGAGAGTGACATAATTTTCATATTTTTAATGATTCACTTATATCGGTTGTTTATCCATATTTATTTTAAAAATGTATAAATATTTTATAAATTATTTTAGACAATGTGAATAAATTATATTAATATAAAATAAGGTTACTGGAAGGGGACAATTGGCCCCAATCCACATTTTTTGCTATGTTGATTTGAATATTTTAATTCTCCAATAACCATTTTATTGCATAGACTGAAAAGCCATAGGCAAAATTCCATTATAACAACTTGTTACATTTCTCCATGAGGTCGTTGGGACGTTTGTCTGTTGTTTAATTAAAATTAACTTCATCGGTGGGGTCATTTGTGTTACGATTGACCGGGGAATTATAAATATTCACTAAACTTCAATCTATGTGGATATATTCAATATACCTGACATTTGGAGATATGACAGATATCTATTATTTGATGGCATTATAAATGTTATTTATTATTTTACTCATTTGTCTATATAAATGAAATTAATGATGTCCGCCAAGAAATACTTCTTCAAGTAGCCCGTAATCCGAACCCACTAGTCTAGAACATTAACTAGTAATATCACGTATAAATTCGCGACTTAAAAATAATATATGCCGCACGCTAATAAATTCTTCAGCATATTTATCTCCAAATTACTTTTGTCTTGAAAAGTATATTTTTGTTAAATTGTATTTACCTGAACCAGTAAGATATGTGAAACAAATGCTTTTGATAATTAATTAAAGAATATTAACATAACTATTTGCTAACAAGAATTTCCAAGGCTCCTGTTTTTTGAATTAATATATATTTACTGTATAAATTATGTCATAAATTTAAGATGTTATTCCTGTCGGTTGTTGTGATTTATATATTATTTTTTACTTTTTTATCTGTGTGTACCTCAAAAGCTATATAGAGGTGAATCTTTTTTATTATCACGCAAGAAAAAAAATATTTATTCAGTATTTAAAGTACTAACAATTCTCAAAACAATGATGTTATGTAGAAATTATGCATAACACTGCTTGTGGGGGCATGACATTGATATTTGGTAATTTTCGTGTGTTATTTATACTAAGAAGAAAATTGTTTAACTTGTCGTTTTTATTGATTGGGTATGGAAATATTTCTAGATTAATAATCGACCTGAAAGTTAATTAACACAGACTTATAACTTCCCATGTATATTCAACTGTTGTCAAGGGTGGACTCTTAATGACGTAGTGACAGGAATTAACTTACAGAGTATCTTATGACTGACTTTTAAATATTATTCAGTTAGGTCACAAATTAAGTAGTGCTGATGCATTGTTGTAGTATAATCCTTTAATATTATTTTGAGATGTCTAAAGATTTGGAGGCCCCTAGCACGTGCCTCGTTGTTTTAGAGTACCCGCCACTGAATTCTCTTTATCTAACTAGTTATTATCACTTAACGTCTTTTGAGTGACCTAAATATGTAAATGTTGTTTGTTGTATTTGAAAAATGTTTCATTGTTTATTATGTGATTTCGCTGCTTGTGTTGCCCCTGTTGGTTAGCTTGTTCTACCGATCATCGCAGGTCTGGGTTCGATTCCGGTAGATCACAGTGAATTTGAGAATTTTCAATTCAAAGTTGTTGATCGATGACTGGGTGTTTTGTCGATGTCAATTAACCATTATTTCTTCTCCTCCCATCCTTCTTGTATTCTGTGTATAATAACTGGATGTAGCATATAACGATTAGTGACTAGTCTTGTTCCTGAGTCTTATCGTTCTTCCCCCTCTATTCACTTTGAATAAAGTGCACGAGTTTGTGCGATTTCTGTTGTAACAATCCTCGTTAGAAAATAATCTGTGTTTAGATACCTCTAGTTGGGTAGGTCATATCATATTTAATTATGTGCGGCATGGATTATTAACTTTACAATAGTGTATTATATAAAAATTAATATTGTCTGATGCTCTTGTTTGGTTAAATAAGGGTTATAATTTTTTTTCATGTTTGTTGGCCCAAGTATATGAAAAATAGTTTGTAAATTAGTTGTGCTGTTTTTACTATTAAAATAACTCTTCGAGATTAAATAGAGAGTTTTAATTATCGGTTGCCATATTAAATTAGTATAATTTTTGTAAGTAGTCGTTTTTTTAGTTGTACGAAATCTGGTATTAAAATAATTATTACCCGACTCGAGTTATGCTTTCGCTCGTTAATTAATGATGAGATTAGAAACAATTATTAGAAACTATATTATTCTGTGGATAATTGAAAATAGTTCGAAATTTCGTCACTCGAAAATCTTTAATCATACTTGTCAGCACTTATCTGGATGATTGCTTTGCTGAATCTACATCTGAAGTCTGAGATAAAAATTCTACCTCTAATTATTTCACTAAGCTTTTAGTACATTCCTTTATATTTTATTTTCAATATTCAATGTGTTCAATCGTTTTTCTGTTGAATTATTTATTAGAGCTATGTAATCTGACTAGTCTGGGCTTTAGAATTACCATGTCCTTGTCTTATATCAAATTTTGTTATTTTTCTATTAATTAATATGTGAGAATGTGATATGGTTGTTGTTTTGATCTGTGGTGGGCTGCAGCTTTACAGTTATTCTTTGAAGCATAATGTTAAAAGATGCGATAAATGTGCAGTGGAGTAGTATGATATAAAAGAATATATTATCTGACATCGATCGTTGTATACATTGTTAAAAGATATATCAAATTAGTTTATTGTCTCGAGCTTAGGATTTTGTATGTTAAATTAATTGTTTTTACGTGAAATTGAGTTCGGGACACGTGGCGTTCCTAGGGGATGTAACTCATCAGAAGTTTTTTCTTAGATTAGTATTCTGTTTGTTTCTCAGTCGATGTCATCCTGTACTTTTTTGTAGTGATTAGTAGAATAGAAGAATACAGCCGGTAACAGGAAACTATTGGTTAACTAATCGTTGTCACTACGCCCCTGTTACTTTCCATAGAGTTGGACAAGGGGTGGTGAAGGGAATTTAAGTAACACGAACTCCCATGGCCTTTGCGAACAGAAATCGATACACTTCTATTGAAAAAAATGCTGTTCGTTGAGTCAGCTGCGGGATTTGAAATCATAAACCAACGGATGTTTAACGCTGCGACCCGACATATTTAACTCTGACTGTTTTTAATTTATTTTTTAACTGCTCATAGAGTTATTCTATTTGATTAATATGCCAACATTAATACTTGCACTGTCTCCACATTTCTCAAATGCTGGGCTAATATTTTTTATTTCAGGTGGGTCAATTCAAACCCATACTCTCGTGGGTTTATCTAAGGTATCTGTGATGTGAACAATCAAACATGTTATTTATCTTTTCACATGGTATCTTTTTATAAATACTTTAAGAAAAAATTTTCCAAGGCCTCTACAATTTTTCTCCGAGAGTTCTGGTCTAGGTGTTATTTTCGGTTTACAGCATGCAGAAAAATGGTTGAATTCGATCTTCTAAGCTGACTTAACCATCGAAATGCTTTGTGTATAAGAAGTCTATATACGGTAAAAATACACGTTTTGAATAGAGAAACATTTTCATTCGTTTATTGTATTATTGGTTTTACCAAAAACAATATAACATATGCAGTAGAATGTATTTTATAGTTTTACTTTATGAATTGATATTTTTTGCGCGGAAACCCCACCCACAATAGTTATTTTAAATTATAAATAAATTTATGAACTGTGAAGCTTTTCGCTTCGTTAACAATCAAATTTTGTTTTTAACGTAATAAAATATATAATTTACTGTAAATAAGTTTATGAATAATTATTATTTTAAATAAAGTAGCATTTTTATCACATCGGAAGTGATATTTTTTTTATATGGTTATATTAATTTATAAAACATTTTTAATTTTGTTAACCGCAATAATTTTATCATTGTCTGTCGGATATTTTTACTTGAGCAAATAAGAATATATTATTTCAATGCTTGGTGCTTTTTGCAGTGGTATTTTCCAACGGTCGGCTACTTGTCTACCTACTGACCCAAAAATACTAGTCACTTAGTCACAATAAATTAATTTACTCAATATTGCAAGCATGGATATATCTTTTTATTGTAGAAGAAAAATTATCCATTAAATGCATTCAAAGTATTTAATGGAATTACGTTGTTTTACTCACCATTCTAGCGAAACATTTTTAAACACAATTTTCATATTGCTTAAAATTAAAATCTTAAAATTTTTGCTATTTTAAGTATAGTAGTTAAGGGTATGAAAAAAAAATCTTAAATGAATTTATCACAAAAAAAAATAGTTTCATCAACTTTTTAAGAATTTTCAAAACGTTTTGTTCGGCTAATATATAATCATTTCATATTGGTATGTATGTACATCAAATAGGGTGCTGGTAGCGTTTTTATTAAGCAATTATGTTTTTTCAATAAATTAGTTATATCTCAAATAAAATACAGCGTCGCCGCCTGCGTGGTGGAGTGGTCAACATTGTTGGCTACCGCTACGGGCAGTTTTATAAATTGATTTTTCAGTCGATTTATGATATTTTTTTCAAAGGCATGGATGTATTTGATGTCTTGAATTCCCCCCTCCGACCCATCCTATCCTATGAACGGGGCGTATCGAGAGCGATTAGCTAACCACTAGTCCTGTCCTAAGCCCTTTCAATATATTCCTACTCTCTTTGGAAAAAGAGAGGTTGAGCAACTGAGTAACAAGCAGTTCTTGTAGAAACACATATGTTGAGATAAACTCCATTAGGAGTTCATCTGCTCCATAGTGGGAGCGAACATGGTAAAAAAATAGCGTTTTATTTTGAAGCCTTCGTACATTAACAATATGGAAAAAATCTTGAAAATATTTTTTAATTCATACCCGCTCCCAATATGAATCACATGATCTCATAATGAAGCTATCATACCAACGGATGTTTATAATAAAGACTGTTTGTTATTCAGTAACTCAATCCTTTCTTTTTTTAAAATAGAGTAGAGATAGAAAGAATAGGGCTAGGACAAGACTAATAGTTGCTAATCACTCTCGCTGCCTTTGTTATTTTTTAGTATTGGGATGGTGGGAAGATATTTTAAATTTTAACATCACAAATACCCATGCCTTCGAACGGATATAGATAAATGTTGTTTGTACTAGGGTTCGAAACCGTGACGTCCGGCGTGAAAACCAATGACGTTGACCCCTGTGCCATGAATTGACAATTGTCAACATAGCTACAGTTAAATTTTGTGCTTTTTAATAAAATATGTAAGGTTGCTTTTTAGTTGCATGTCAGTGTTTTATATATTTATTTTTAAATGTGAATGTTATTATCAAAGTACTATGGTTGATTAGTAGTATCATAGTTTGTGTCTGTCTACAGTAGAAAAGGACAAATCCCGACTTTTATTTTGTAATTTATGACTTAAGAATTAGAATCAATTTTTAGATGTATTTGACAGAAGCGAAACACGTGTCACATTTTTTTAACACTAGTGGAATAATAAAGTCATTAAATTAAATTATTTTTTTGAGTTTTATAAGCTAAATTTAGTTTCGAACACGATTTTAACAGATACACGAACATTTGTTTACCCTTAAACAAAAACTGTCTCTACCCATAGTATATCGACTGTGAAAAAGAAAAAGGACGTAACCCACAGTTTTTTCAAAACAAGTTTTTTTCGATAATCACAATGTATTAAACTTGATACACGTTCTATCAAAATGATGTAAGCTTCAAATTCCGAATTAGTATTTTATTCAGTTTTTAAGTTTGCAAAAAGATGAGCTTGTGAAAATTGAAAATTTATTTAATTAATATTATATTATGTCAATGAAACACCAGTTTAGAAGTCTGCGTGCACTTCAAGGTTGTGTATATTTCATAATTTGCATATGGCCCAAAATCATCAAAACACATTTTTTGCGCCTCCTGTAAAATTTGATATGTGTGGGTTACGTCCTTTTTTCTTTCCACAGTCCAGTGACGTTTCTAGGCTATATGCCGCCCTTAGGCAGAGTTTAAGCTAGCGCCCTTATAACAAAATATGAAATGTTTACACCCATACGTGTCATTTTTTCATTATTTTTTACTATTCTAATATTACAAATAGAAATTCAAATCTAATATTTATCTACATAATCAAAAAAAAAATTAAAATTTGTCCCTTCAGTGCTTTTATGAACCAAATCATTTCCGCTCACATTTAATCCGAAACTGCCGCCTATAGTACCGTCATCGGTAAATGTCATATTTAAAGAAAGATTATGCGATAAAATTAACTACTGTATACCCATTAGTCATAATATTTTATATACATATGTATAAATATTTTTAATAAATACATTAAGGCATCATATTTATTCTAAGCCAAATTCGTGTATCAAAAATATTTAGCCACTTAAAAAATGTTTTCTGTTATCATTTACCGCTCCCTTAGACTTGCCGCCCCTAGGCAACTGCCTACTCGCCAATGTCCACGGAACGTCCCTGCCATAGTTGATATGTATATAGTAACTGTTTTTGAAATACCAAAGCATATATCGAAAGTATAGGATTAAGAAACACACACAATCTGTGAAAGATTTAATCTGTTCGATATTATAAAATTCAATTTCATTTTGTAGCGGAAGTGTTTATTTTGTCCGACAAAAGAAAATAAATTTCATATGATATGAAAATGTACAAGGTGGAGCTTAAGAGAAATGTATGCGGTCACTTGCCCATTACGATTGCTTGATGGAATAAATTCCAATCAAACCAATTTCAAACCACTGCATAACTTCCGCTCCAAATTAAATTATTATTGCGAGAAGCATTTTTTTTATTGTAATTTAAATAGGGTAACAAATAGTTACCTTGGCCACTGACAATTATTAACGGCTATTGCAACAAATAAAACGTTATTTATTAACCCTCCAAGGAGGAGCGTGACCATATGGTCACAGTAAAGACCGTTGTCTATTGATCCCACTATTCATCCTTTTTCTACCTGAATATCGTTTATTTCACTCATATTTGGTTAAGAAGGGTACATACTTTAGTTAGTCATCAGCCGCGGGTACAGAAACAACCACCAAAAGCACATTCAATTTTTTGAATTTCGGTTTTTTTTACTGGAATTTTTGAAACTGTTAGTTATTTTTTTATATAAAAATCAAATTATTTACAGTTCTTTTGCTAATATATTTTTATTGAAATTATGTTGATCTAAAGAGGTTAAATTGTATATATTTTTAAAAATTTCACGTTTAGCTATATTTCAACTCCGAATGTTTGGGTGCCCATACGGTCACGATCGTCCTTACTACTGTCCGTGCACAATATTGTACGGTAATAAAAGGATGAACATGACCATATAGTCATGCGGGGTTTCTATACAACGACTTGGCGTTGTTTTTTTTTAAAGTTTTGTTAGGAATAAAAGTTATCCGTGATTTCAATATGGCTTAAAAAATATTTTTTTATCGAAAAAAATCTCTCGTCTCTGGAGGGTTAAATGAAAGTTACCAAGCATATATTTTGTTATTAATTCGGAATTATCTACGTATTTGTCACACCGTATTATAATAAGGTAAAAAATAGCATTGTACTAAGTTCTACAAGAATAAACAAATATTATTGATAACTATTTCAGCATTATTTGATTGTCAGAGTTATTGTTGAAAAGCTTTTGTTTGCTTCTACTTAAATGATATAATACTTGCTTACAAAACATATTGAGTAGATATATTAGACACATTTTCTTTTTGTGTTTCATGTATTTGAAAAAAAATACGTTCATATTTTACAATCGTCTTACATAAAAATACATTGACTTATTTTATATTATTAAATTCTAACACAATAATTATGCTATGAATACACATCATAAAAGCACAACTGAACGTAAGGTATAATGGTAAAATTTTTGACTTAAATATCGCACAAAACTTAGATATAACTATTAAATATATTAGAACATTTTGTGTTGTTATGTTCAAATTTATATGATCTGGTAACCGCTCTCACATCCATCGTTTATTTGCACCAGTCTTGTTCGTGACAATCATTTAATTATCAACTTATCAAAAAAAAAATGAAGCGGCTGAATCAAAATTCTTCAACAGAACAATGAACTTTTCCTTATAATTTAGGAATTATTTCGTACATAAAGTGCCTTTTTGAAAAAAAAAAAGGTACCGGAACTCATTTCTTCTCATGATTTTTTTCTAATCCGTGCCCGTTTCCAATGTCAAGCATATGGAGGAACTTATCAAGCATATGAACAGCAGTTTTTTACGAAGACTGCTTGTTACTCAGTTTCTTAACTTATCTTTTTTCCTGAAGAGAGTAAGGATAGGATAGTGTTAAGACAGGACTAATTATTAACTAACCGCTTCCGCATTGTTTCGTACTGTGATTCGAACCCGTGAGATTCATTACGAAAGTCAACCACATTGGCCACTGTGCTATGGACCCGACTGTTGGGAAAAGGTGTTGTAAATAAGAGAATTTGCAAAACAAATCAATATATGAAGCATTAGACCCTTAGTTCTGGTCACAGAGTAAGTCTATGGAATTGGTTTTTTTTTGACATGCCACTCAAAAGAGATTTAAGATAGGAACAAGCATAATGGTTTCTATGAAATAAAATCAACAGTTTTGAAAACAAAATAAAAAATTAAGAATATTGATTTAAAACATTAAAAATTGCGAGAAAATGTGCTAAAACGCCGTTTCACTACGTTACATGGAAAGAAAAGCACTGCGTATATGAAATAATAAAAAAAAAACAGTTCAAAAAATGAAATTATTTCACCTAGTTATAGCCGACTTGTTTGCGTTTATTTTATACATTGGTCAATCATTGCTGAGTTCACTCTTCTGGCAAAGTGATTAGATTAAATAGCTTTGTGAATAAAAATAACTCTATTGACTTGTTATTTTAGTAGTTTAATGACTGATTGGTAGTTTATCGTTTGCATCTTAATTGTTTACTTATAAACATAACATCCGCCATTAAATTTATCTTGACAGTTTATCGCATTTAACGAACCGTATAATTTTTATGGCGTATTTATAACCGCAGTATTTAGCAAAATTATTAAAAATTAAAAAAAACAATATAGGAAAAACGTCATATTAACTAAGTATTAAATGACCATACACTTAAATTGCAAATACTTCAATGCAAAATGAAATTTGATAACTTTTTACTCCACTAGTTGAGTGACATTAATTTGCCTTTTTAGAAACATTATCAGCATATTTTAGGGTTGTTTAAATTACGATTTTTTTTATCCATGCCTGCCATGCGAGTGTGGATTATCTGATGAAGGTATCTTAACAGAAGGTTTTTGCAAAAATTGTTTGTCACCCAGTCGTTCAATCTTTCTTTTTCAAACAGATTGTTAGGGATAGAAGAACAAGGCTATAACAGAACCAGTTGTTAACTAATCACTTTCGTTGCATCAAGTTATTGAAGGATCGGAAGACTGGGAGAAGGAATTTTCAGACATAACAAACACCTTCGAACAGAAATCGTTCTGCTGTTCATTTTTTTTTAATCCATGTCCGCTCCCAATGTGGAGCGTATGACCTCCTAATGGAAGTATCTCAACAGACATTTCTTCTACTCAGTTGCTCAACCTCTCTTATTCAAAGAGAGTAGTATGGATAGAAGGGTAAGGCTAGAACAGGACTAGTGGTTAGCTAATCGCTCTCGATACAGACAATTATTATAGGATCAGAAAGGATGTGAGGGAATTTTTAGACATCACAAACACCCATACCTTCGAACAGAAATCAATAGGAAAAATGCGGTTTGTACTGGGACTCAAGCCCGTGAGGACTGGCACGGAAGCCAACAAAGTTAACCGCTGCGCCATAGACCCGATAAAGGTATTGTCTACTGGTCTACTGGTAAAATTGTTCAAGGGAGATATTGAATCTTTGCTTTTTGAATAGTTTATATTATTGCAAACAGGAATATACATTTATTTAAAAATCCACAAGGATTATAATTTTTAAAAAATAATTGCAGTATTAAGCAGAAATACTGTACCTACATACATTTATATAGTCAGGGGTGGGCTGGAGGAAGCTCGGAGGGGCTCGCGCGATCCCCTTGTTAAATTATACTAAGGCCGGAGAGCCCTGAGCAAAACAATATTCTCTGATCAAATTAGTATATAACTGCAATTTCAGACTTGTATATTATCCACGGCAGCTTCAGTGTACACAGTAGTACATTTTCAAACATTTACATTGATAAGTTTACGGTAAATTGCATATTATTACATATTATAAGTGTATTAAGTTACAATCGATTGCTTATTTAAATATTGCATATAATTGCATAGAAGTAATAAAAAAAAATCACTCCTTCCCTGAACACTGAGAATTGCTTTGAGATTAAGCGAGCCCCTTGTAAATTGTATTGACAGCTTACCGCTGTATATGGTGTACAAAAACAAATACAACATGACTTTTTCCATACTTTTATACGCCATATCTCAATAGAGAATGTCGTTTTAATTGTTTCTCGTTTACTATTTGTACTTTTAACATTTTAAAATCAAAAATACACGATGAATATACAATTGATTAAATTCCGTTCCGGAACCAATATAAAGACAATAAATGAATAAATAACAACTTAATATCAGAAGATAAAACGTTTTTAGTTTTTGATACAATGTTGATATATTTAATATAGTTTGTTGTAGACAGTATAATATACTACAATGTGTGTTGCCAAATTGACAATTTTATCTTTACTACATCGCACTAAATTTTGTTTAGTGGACATTCATTTTTATTGTCGGACATTTTAACTGAAGGCTGAGTTGCCCACACACAATAATTTAGACGATTAGTTTCTTTACGTTATACTTACTAATATCGACTGTCGAAAGGAAAAAGGACGTAACCCACACATGTCCAATTTTACAGGAGGCGCAAAAAACGTGTTTTAATGATTTTGGGACATATGCAAATTATGAATTATACACAACCTTAAAGTGCACGGAGACTTCTAAACTGGTGTTTAATTGACATAATCTAAAATTAATTTTTAAAAAAATTCTAGGAAAAGCCTTTATTTCAGTCTTTTTTCTTGATTTTATTTTTTTACAAGGTCATCTTTTTCAAACTTAAAAGCTTAATTTAGATATTATTTCAGCATTTGCAGCTTGCATCCTTTTTATAGAACGTGTATCAAGGTCGATACATCCTTTTTCCTTTCCACAGTCAATATTATTGAAAAATAACTTAATTCTTAATGTCAGCAATTATTTCTTAATCAGATTTATGTGTCTTTAATGGCGAATAATAAAATTAATATAGTTTGGGATGTCCGGAGATGGACAATGAAAAGAAACCATTTTATAAATCAGTCAGACCCACCTGATTGGTCGGCAAGTTGTGTGTTCGAAAATGTATTGCTTCTTTGTTTCTCATTCAAAAAATGAAGTTCTTTAATAAAAATAAACAGCGATAAAAACACTTTAAAGTACTTTATCTTGTTTGTTCAAGTAAAGATGAATTCTTTCACCAATCTTTTTGAGGATGATATAGAATTGGTGGGTTATAATATGCTTTAGTAATTTGAGAAACAAACATTCATAAAGTGATTTATCATAAATTTTGAAAAATACCGTTTAATATCAGTTCTGATAGTCTATGAATGAAAATCACAATTAGTGTTAAAAAAGGTTTTTTCCTAAAACAATTAAATCATAAAGTTGACATATCCAAGCAAACCGTGATTTCTGCAACATACAAATCATCATTTCCCAAGCTATGTATTTGTTTGACAAATCATCATTTGAATGTTTGCTCCTCATTTATTTTCAATGCACATTTTATTCAATTAAAAAAATACATCTATTATGAATTTTTGTCCGGGTTTCATCGGGTCTGACGGCGCAGCGGTTAGCGTTGTGGACTTCCGTGCCGGACTTCACGGGTTCGAGTCCCAGTACGAACAGCATTTTTTCGATCGATTTCTGTTCGAAGGCATGGGTGTTTGTGATATCTAAAAATTCCCTCACATCCTTTCTGATCTTATAATAATTGGGTGTATTGAGAGTGATTAGCTAACCACAAATCCTTTCCTAGCCTTATCCTTCTATCCCTACTACACTCTTTGAATAAGAGAGGTTGAGCGACTGAGTAACAAACAGTTCTCGCAGAAAAAATATCTGTTGAGATACCTCCATTTGGAGGCCATATGTTCCACATTGGAAGCGGATATGGATTTAAAAATAATGAATATTAAAGAAGATCTTGGATAAATTTAAAACATATGGTTTGCACTTTTTAATACGAAATTTGACAGCCTATATTCGACAGCATCTAAGTCTTTATGGATCAAGTATGTTAAACAATGTTACAAAATTTTCACTTAAAATATATTTACTGTAGTCTTTATAAAGGATTGTAACAAAATTATACCATAAAATTGATTTAGATAGCAATCCTCCTACCTAGTCATTATTTCAACACGCATACATGTTACAATGTGTAATTTTTTATTTTATTTTTTGGACTTGCAGCCATAAAATAAACAAAAGAAAAAAGTTGGTAAATAATCTGTGTGTCACGATGTAAAACTTTAATAAATACTGATATTTTTAGAGCAAAAGTGGGCAGATGGTTATAATTTTGAATGATAGTATCTTGTGAACACGCATAAAAACACGTATAACTTTTTTATTTGGGTTTTTATACACTGTTTTGAAATAACACGGTCTACTCAAAATAACGAATACTACATACATTATAACACGAATTATTTGTTCTAACAAGAATCCCAGGAACAAAAAACACAAACTGCAGTAAGAATAATATTTTTTCAATCGATTTATCAACTTCAATTAGAAGGCATGAATGTTCGTGGTGTTTGTAAATTCTCTCCACCCTTCCAATCCTTAAAAACGGGGTGTAGTGAGAGCGATTAGTTAACCACTAGTCCTGAACGGGAGCAATTAATCAAGTGGGTCTGACCAGCTGTCTGGCTCACGCCGACTTGATAGCTACTAAGACAAACTACTTGGCATTTAGTAAATTTGCAGTGTCAACGGAGAAAGAGTAGATTCACACTCAATTCTTAATATACATAGTCACTATTTTTAATATTTTAAATAACGCGTCAATTGCGAAGGGAAAATGAGTGCAAATTGGGGTATTACATATTTGTTAATTGTTTGGTATTTATTTCGTCACATTAATACCACTCGAAACAATCTTCTGATCTTCTTGGACTACTTGCCGCCATTACTACCATAAATAATTATTATTTCATTATCATTTTATAATCATGCTGGCTAAAATCACATAACCGTTAAGTAATTGATTTGGTCGCCGATAGGAATTGCAATACCATTAGTGGTATAAATATTTCTATACGTTAAACTTGATTAAAAAATGCGAAAAACCGTATCAAATTTGCCAGAACTTTTTTTTTTCAGTCTCCTATATTTCATTTAAATATTATTACTGAAAGTAAGATTCACTTAGAATACATAAATAAATACATACGTTTAATATTATAATACTAAAATGTAAATTAATGTTGAGGCAAAGTTGGTTTATAGAATGGTAACATTTTTTATGTGAACCTCTTGATTCATTTTTAAATCGTTTTTTTTTTGTGTATGAAACGTTATTTGTTCAACTATTTTGAATAAATATTCTTGAAATCATTTAATTTAATGTGTAGAAATATCGTGTAATACTTCATGCTCCATTCTCAAAAGTTTTCGGTAAAAATGAATGAAATGAAATCTCCATATTTTAGTAAAACGGCTGTGACTTGCACGTTTCTGAAGTAAGATGCGTAAAATTTTTCGTCATATAAACTTTATTGTTTTTTGTTTATTTTTTATATACCATGTCCGCTCCCAATGTGGAGCATATGGACTTCTTATGGAGTTTATCTCAACAGAAGTGTTTCTACGAGAACTGCTTGTTACTCAGTTGCTCAACCTCTCTTTTTCCAAAGAGAGTAGGAATAGAAGGATAGGGCTAGGACAGGACTAGTGGTTATCTAATCTCTCTCGTTACGCCCAGTTCATAGGATAGGATGAGTGGGAGGGGGGAATTCAAAACATCACATACATCCATGCCTTCGAACAGAAATTCATAAATCGATTGAAAAATCAATTTATAAAACTGTCCGTACTAGGATTCGAACCCGTGACCTCCGTATCTGAAGCCAATGACGTTGACCACTTGACCACACAGGCGGCAATTATTGTTTAGTATACTGTATTTTCAAAAGCAGAGTTCTACTAAACCATAAAGCACACGACGCAAATAAAATAAATTCAAAATAGGCAAAGTTATCAGCGTTATACAAATTTAACACGGCTTACGGTACTATCTGGAATTAAAAAGCATCGAAATCGTATAATTTTGTTTTTATTTAAAACTAGCTGGCCCGACGAACTTCGTACCGCCTCAGAATCAATAAATGTTGTGTTAATTTATTGGATGAGTTAAATTCAGTTTGAATGAATACTCAAAATAAATTAAGTTCAATAAATGTGCAAAATTAAAAATGAAAAGTATTTTAATTACATTGAAATGATGTTATTCACGTGGCACAGTCGATAGATTTAAAGGAATGCAGTGGACCAACGATTTGATTTTGAATTGTAAAGTTGAAATGATCCACATCTTTGTTATTTGCTGCAAGAATTGCTCGTTCACTCAACCAATTATGATGTTTGTGATTAGCAATGATATTCAGGAACACTTTGTTGATTGTCCTTCGATGAGACGAAATTTCAAAAATTCGGCAAAAACGAAATCAATCCATTCGATTCGTCGACAGGAACACGGCCGTTACAGATAGTCAGCAAATGCTTGGAGAAATCTGCGGCAGATGGTCGTTTAGAAATGCAACTCGCATGTTTGTCGTTAGCTGAAGTTTCTTAACATAGCGCCACAGAGTCGATGTTTTAAGTCAAGCGTTTATTTCATCGGCAGCGGTCGATCTTGGAATAACTGGTAGTGTTTGGCGAAAATCGCCAGATAGTAGAATCATTGCGCCTCCAAAACATTTTGAGTCATTGCGCTGATCTTTCATAGTTCGGTTGAGTGCTTCCAATGCGGAGGAAAAATAAGCCACCATTTCCCTCATCAATTGCCTTCATTAAAGTATCGTACACTTTCTGTTGGGGGTTCAACAGTGGTACATTCGTTCGAAGTGATTGGTTCAATGCATCTCGATCATATTTACGTTTACGTTCCGATTCTCGATTGAAAGCGTCGTTCATTCCTCGATCTGGCGACGCATCATGCAGCGCATGAGGTAACACATATCTTCGATCAAAAGCAACGCCTGGTTATGTATCTCCTCATTCACCTCGAGATCGGGATTCCCTGAACTGACGCGAATTCGGTGTAAAGTGTCTTCGGACATGTCATCCTTGTACATTTTCTACAATTCACGTGGATTCGATGGGAAGCATGTCAAAAAAATGATAGCAAATAATTTGCGTATCTGACTTGGAGACGCAGAAACAATTGCTTCAGCGATTGTCATGTCCCAATGAGTTTAGTTTTCAAGCAAATTGAGCTATTGACATGCGGCACGAAATGTTTGGCATACGACGCCATTGACAGTTCGAAATGATTCGAAATGTCGACCCGAAGGGAATTATTGTTTTTTTTTTCAGATTTTTCATGTTCACAGAACTGAAAGACTCTTAGAAAACCATTCCGAGCACTCTTACTGATTGGTTTAGAAATACTTGGCATAGCTAATACCTCTTTATTTCACTGTATTTTAAATAATAAAATTATATCTTCACAATGTTGACAAACGACTACTTTTGTTTGACAGTAACTGTCAAACAAAGACTATTAAATTTAGGTAGGATAAATTTGTTCTCAATGCATGTCACCAACATAATGACAGGGATCTTTTCAAAATTATTCAAATAATACTTTTTTATAATTTTACGAAAGTTCATTCTAAATTTTCATATTTTTTATATTACCAAATGATATAAATTCTCAGTATAACAAAGAACGCAACATTTTCTAAATCTTCAATATTATATTTATGAGATTATCTTTCATGAGAATTTTTTTTGTTTATTCTTCCACACATACAAACAATTATTCAGTCAATCCTGTTTTAATGCGGTAAATGCGTTCCACGAAAAATCGCATAAAAAAACTTCCATAGAAAAAGTGGGGTGCGTTCCTTAAATTTTAAAATCCGCATAACTTTGAAACAGCGAGTTAAAATATACACCAAATCGCAAAGTATTTGAAAACTAGGGGAAAAACACTGCGTAAAAATATTAAAAAATATTATAAATTCGTGTGTTCTAAAGCATGTGGTTCTAAATCACTCTTTTTCGGAAGAAATAGTCTGCGCATCAATTTCATAAAACTATGGTTTTTTTCTAACAATGAAATTAGTGATCAGAGTTTGTTCAGATTTTCTTTTTCGATAATTAATTGGTTATGCAGTTTGTTATACCCATATATATATATTTTAAAGTTATCGTTGAAACTTGAATGCGCGATCAGAATTTGAATCATTTAGAAAGAAATGATCTTCTAATTTACTGAAAAGTTGGATACCTTCTTCAATTATTTTCGCAGTGAAGGAACTGGAATTTCTTTTAGTTCGTCATTGTTTTCTGGTTTTTTGTCAATAATTAAATTTAAATTATTGACATCTTCGTCACTTATATGATATATGATTATGATATAATTTTCGCTAAAGGTATCAAACCTTTCTTCGCCAAGTTCATGTGCTAAAGTAATCATTTCAGCTGATATTACCGATGTTTCAATGGTTTCATCGACTGTAACACACCTAAGTAGGTGGACATAATTCAGCGATGGCAGATGCAACATGATTTAAACAGTCCGAAATCGTATTTTTTTTTCAAATGTCGGTTGTGTTTATGATTCTCTCTATTCTATCCAAAATACAACGATATATGCTCTCGATGTAATATTTAACATTTTTATATATCGTAAAATATGGTACATCTAAAAAAATGCATTTCTAAAAAACCGCATTACTTCGAAATCGCATAAAAAAACCACATAAAAACAGGATTGACTGTATATGGGGATCAAAAATAAAATAATGATTTGATAGTATTCTATAACAATATAATATACATGAAAAGTATACTGATTTTTTTTTACATATCTTCTGATTTTATGTACTTTCATTCGTCTTTTCACATTTCAGTATATATTTTAGCGACGGTGATGAACATGAGACATAAATTCCTAAAAGTTTTTTTTTAAATGGATATTGAAGATTTAGTTTCGATTTAGTTTAAAGTTGGCATTCCTAACTTGATTAACAAAATGCCTCACATGAGGTAACACATGTCTTCGATCTAAATCAAAGCCTGGTTATTTATCTCTTCATTCACCTCGAGATCGGGATTCCTTGAACTGACACGAATTCGATGTAAAATGTCATCCTTGAACTTGTTCCAGAGCTCACATGGATTCTATGTGAAGCATGTCAAAATAATGAAAGAAAATAATGTGCGTATCAGACATGGAGAGACAGAAACAATTTCTTCAGAGATTGGCATGTCCCAATAAGTATAATTTTCAAGCAAATTGAGCTCCTGACATGCAAGTAGCAACATTCGTCATTTTTCGGATGAACTGTGTAAATGCGACCAAGAGCATCAATAGTCATTCGGGTGATCAGGAACCGCAACGCTTTGCTTTTGACGTTAAAATTTCTTCGATATAGCGTTCCAAGTGTAATAACGTGTCATCTCAGAGTAAAACAACGTTCGTGCAAAATATTGTTGTCAAAAATTTATATACCTAATTATAAACATAACCTTATTTCAATATTGTCCGATTTTCTTTCGTTTTAATTTCATATCATCGATTTCTTTTATTCTAATCCATATTCTAAATTTAAATTTTTTTATAAGTCAGACGTACGCAAAAGAAGCAAAAACAAACAAATATAGAAAACAGTGCGATCTGGTGGATTTTTCTGAAACCAGCTTACGACATTTTAGCATTTGTTGCTGTTCGTCATTTGAAAATTTTATTCTGTATGAAGATATTTATTTTCTTTATAATTTCTTTTCCGTGATATTTTTTCGATGTTTTAATGCTTATTCTGCTATTCTAGGTAAATAAGAATTTTATAAATCAAATATCATTGAAATCCTTGTAGTAATTCTCGAGATATACGTGGTGTAAATAACCCCACTTTGTTTTATATATATAGATAAAGATAGATAAATATGAGTAACGTAGTGTTTGTGAGCTGCCAAACTGTCATTTACTGCCCTATGTTTTCTATTAACTTTTTAGATAAATATTTTAAATCTGGATAAATCTACAATAAGTAAGCAGTTTCTTTATAACTCACTCTTCTTTCAACAAGTGTTGAATCTGTGAAAGCTTCTTATGCAGCCATTACAGCACAATTTCCACGAAGATCCGAACAAGTTTGTTCCAGCATTGCCAAACAAGCCTTTTTAAGGTCGCTCTTTTATTCAAGAAACAACAAATTACGCTGATGACATGGGTATTTTGCATTACCGGTATTCAAAATGATATACCGGTTTTGATGTATGCTCGTTGCGTAATAAGCAAAACGAATACCAGTAATGGTATTTGCAATACCGGTATATTTACTTTTAAACAACAAAAAAAAACATGTGTCTTTCACAAGAACTCTTCACTCCTTAAAAGTAAACACTATTGAGGTGACATTAACATATGTTTTTCTGGCAACTATTTCTAGGTTAACCGTGCTATTTTCAACATGAACAGTTTATAAGAAAAGCTTGCAATCTGATGACGATTTTCAAAGAGGCGAAACACGTGTCACATTTTTTAACACAACATGTGGAATAACAAAGTTATCAAATTTAATTGTATATTAAAAATTAACATACACAAATTAACTACCGAACTTATTGAAGATCTTTAAAACGTTTACGGCTAAATGTATGCTGAGACGCAAGCACGTGCGACGTAGGCATCCATCTGCCCTGCTCTACGCTCCGTTGTGATACCTGCACAAGTTTCTGCGTAACGCGTGCACGTTTGAATGTTTTATTTTGATTTTGCCGCGGAAATGACGGAAAAACTAATGAACTAGTGCAAACTTGACGTTTTTACGATTTTACAATACTACTCATTCTACGATTAAAAGACATTAAAAGTGATTGAAGGTAATTGAGGAGCAAACATTCAAAAAGTGATGTGCCACAATTTTTGAAAAATGGCGTTTAATATCAGTTCTAATGGTCCATAATAAAATTTATAGATGGAAATCACAATTAGTGTTCCAAAAAGGTTCTTTCCTATTACAATTAAATTATACTGTTGACATATTCAATCAAACCGTGATTTCTACAACACTCAAATTATCATTTTCCAAGATATGTGTGACAAATCACTTTTTGAATGTTTGCTCCACATGTAGATTTTTAAAAATTTAATTTAAAAAAATAATTGACATTACAGCTTACGCCAATGCGTCAAATATTTTTTAAGTTGAAAGATCATACGAGATATACTCGATGAGAATTTTTGAAAGTCACATGAGGATTAACTCAAGGAGAATTGACTTCACAAACACCCATGTCTTAGATCTCAAATTAAAATTGAAAAAATCCAATTTCGACATTGACTTTACCGAGAATCGAACCCGGACCCACTTGATCGGTAGAGCAAGCTCTTACCAACTAGACCAAAGCGGGCGACTTGGTGTCATTCACATATGTTACTTGCGTGGCGCAGCTGTGATGGCATTCCCTGATCGCACATAACTATTCTATTTTGTGTTAACAGTGTTTTTCCTACGTTTAAAATAAAATAGCTCCATAATAACGCAGAGGCCAATATTTGTTATACCAGTATATACGTTTGAAAGTTCAATATAACCAAGGCGAAGACGGGCAGTACATCTACCTATTCTATTAATAAAACACAAGCGGCTTATTTATAGTAGCAATGCTTATATACAGTTAAAAAAATACTTGTTTGTGCTTTTGTAGAAAGTGAGTGCTGTGTGTACCCATAATGAAAAAATAATAATATCACAGGCGATAGAATCCGGGTAATAAATTGTTCGTTTTATGTAAAAGCCAAAATACCGGTATTGCAATCCTCAGATACAGATTTATCATGATCGAGATTTCCGATGCGTGCACGAAGAAATACATAGATATATTTTACAACACTACAAACAGTTATTTCTTGTAATACACATAGATCATAATCTTGGACATACGTATCGAAATGGTGTAGAAATAGTGCACTACCTAGTAACATCAAAGCGTCACTATCAATGTAAGTGTTTTTTGATCTAAAAAAAAACATATTGCTAATCATTTTACCAAAACTAAAAATGTTGAAGTGCTCTGTCGAGTTGTAATAAAAGGTTGAGAATGAATGGTTAAAAGATCTTGAAATCATTCAATTTTTTAACATAAATTAATCATTACTAACATTAGATGGTGACTATTGATTCGTCTACTCCGTTTTGAGTTCAGTTGTGGTGCTGGCATAGATTCCTGCATGACGCGTGCACGTTTAGACGTGTTGTTTTGATTTTGCCGCAGAAATGACAGTTAAATTAATGAATTAGTGCAAACTGAACATTATTACTATCAACATAAGTGTTTCTATTTAATCTAAAAAAGAAAGAATTGCGTGTTTCTCAGTTGTTTAACCTCTCTTTTTAAAGAGAGTATGAATAGAGTTAATAGAGGACAATTGGTTAGCTAATCGCTCTCGCTACACCCCATTTTAGTATAGAATGGGTGGAAAGGGAGTATTCAACATCAACATCACATACATTCATGCCTTCAAATAAACTTCATAAATCAATTGAAAAATCTTTTTTTTAACTATTCGTACTAGGATTCGCACCCGTGAACTCCGCAATCGAAGCCAATGACGTTGGCCCCTCAACCACGCAGGCAACTCGACAATAAGTGGTGTTTTAAAGCAAAAGATATGCTAAAAATATGTTATAAACTAGTAGAATAAAGTACATTTATGTGTCTCCCGAAAACTTTTCTAGATACTAGGTTATGGAAAATCCGCAATGATATGTCAAATGCGAAAAAATATTGTATTTGAATAGTCAAAGATTCAATCAAAACACACAGTCAAAAAATATATGACAATGTTTTAAAAAACTGTGTATAAATGGTTAATTGTTAACGCAATTGGCGGGAGACAGGGAAACATAAAGGTGTCGCGTGCCGGCCATATGCTCCACATAGGGAGCGAATATGGTCAAAGAAGAAGAAGAAGAATTATTAACGGATTAGTCCCTAACATCATTAAGGAAAATAAACTTAAGCATCGACATAGACCTTATAGAAAAACACTTGGCAACAGATAATTCATTTTTACAAAAAATGTCAGTAGGCCGCTTTTCGCATAACAGGGACGGTAGTATATCACATATTATAATCGATACAGAATGAGGACCATCGTCTCTCAAACTGACCATCGAAAGCGAAAGTAACGCACATCATTGTACTTAATAATTCACACAGACGGTTCTTAAACTGTAATAAATAATTAAAAAATAATTCGTACTACGTTTTCTTCAGCGATTATAAAACTTATGCCAAAACCTCCCACACTAATTGCTTAATTTGTATTTCATGCAATTATTTTGTTATAAAAATCAGTCTGATTTAAATGCAGATGAACTCGTGATGCAAAGTTCTACTGGAATATAAAGATTAACTGACTGTTTATTTATGGTACTAAACGGTGCGACTGTTGCCTTTTCAGAACTCATCATTCCATTTTTTTAAAAATAGCATAAAATACGTTATGTATGTGTTCTAGGTTGCTCTTAAAAAGACATTTACGCCCACAGTAAAAAACATTGCTATCAACGATTTTCCAAAGCTCCATGAATCCATATCCACTCCCAACGTGGATCGTATGGCCTTTTAATGGTATATTTAAAAAAAAATCTACAAGAACTGTTTTTTACTCCGTCGCTCAACCTCTATTTTCCAAAGTAGTATCTGAATGATATATTATTTTCAACAGTTTAATAATAAACATTACTACATTTTCAGCTATTTACATTGATAAGTTTACGGTATATTGCAAATCGTTAAATATTATTAGTGTATTAAGTAACAATCGATTGCTTATTTGAGTATTTCTTATAATTGTTTAAGAGTGATATAAAAATGTACCCCTTTTTCAGATCACCGCGAATAGCTATGAGATTTAACGAGCTTCTTGTTAATGTATTGGAAACCCACCGCTGGATAGAAGGACAGATCTAAAAAATTCTTATGGTTACCTAATTGCTCTCACCACACCCCATTCTTTTAGAATAAGATGGGTGGGAGGGTGTTATTCAAGACATCACCTACATTCATGCCTACGAACAGAAATCCATAAATCGATTTAAAAATCAATATATAAAAACTCTCCGTACTGGGATTCAAACCTTTGACCTCCGTGCTCTAAGCCAACGATGTTGATACTCGACCAGCATTGAGTTTTTAGCAGTTCCTCTGCTAAAAATCGTATGTTTTACCGTTATTATACTGAGATGTGTTTGGTAAATTCTTAAAAAGTTCTGTCTTAAATTAATGCGGCGGTAAACTGTTGACGATTAAATGCTAGCGGTAAATTGTCCAAGACATCGTTACGTATCACAATAAACAAAATAATAATAATAATATACGAAGATTTAAACCATCCATTATTCTAACTAAATGATTGTAAGCAATTGATTCATTGATGTTATAATAATTTTATTATAAATCAATTGGTAATTTTTGAAAAACAGTTTGTGAAACTCAGTATGAGAAGTGGGCCAGTAGTCAGCTGGTGATCTTGTTCGAGACGTAAATGCAAGTTGAGTTTCACTCTTGTTAAACCGCTATTACGTATATTACATTGACAAAAATAACGCTAAATCATTTGCATATGGAAAATAATTACAACACATAATTATTACCGCTTAATTCATCAATTTTATTCTATCTTGATAAGCCTAATTAATCTGATTACCTTAAGAAATGTGTAAATTATATTTATTATTTTAATTAATATAAGATAAAACTTGATAACTTTGTTACTTCTACAATTTGTGACAGGTTTGCTTCTTTAAGAAGCATTATCATAGAACAGAACATCGCAAAGTTTACAAGCAAATTAAAAATGATTTTAATTTCAAATTATACTAATCGACTCACAAATGAATAGAAATGAAACGTTAGTAAATAAAATTTTAAGTAAGATAGACACAGACATTGTTGCAGCTTTTTTCCTTTAGGATTCACCGTACGTAATATATAATACGTAATTAATATATAATTGTACCATCAAATAGAAAAAGGAAAAAAACCCAATCTTATTTTGTAATTTATAACTTTTAAATTAGAATCATTTTTTTTTCACTCAAAAACAAGATAAGGACCGTCATGGGCGAAACCGAATTGGATCTTGCTGAATAAAATTGTGAGTAGAACCAAGAAATATTGTGTTTTTTTTTAAATAATGCTTTCCCACCAAGTATTGTCAGTGAACAGCCAAAAAGTGATTACTCAAAAACTTTACAATATTCTGCCTATTGATGCTTATAAAAAGTAGAAACACGTGTCACAACTTTTAATACAACAAATGGATTAACAAAATTATCACATTTAATTTTATATTAAAAATGTTACGTTAAAGTTATCGCCGAATCCATCGAAAAAAAACATTATATTGTAATTGATACCCCTATTGTTCCACTAGTTGTATTATTCGGAGTAACATGTTTTGTTGTCATTTTTAGGCGGACATTATCTTTATAGAGTTTCAATCTTACTTTGACAATAAATATGATTCATCTTTTATTGTAAATAATAAATAAAGTGTGCCGTTAATTAAGTGAGCATGGAATATAACAACCACAAACGACACTGCTTATAATATTACTTGTATTGTGTATTCAAAAGAATACAATAGAAAATCCATCGAGTCGCATTGACACACTTGTTTTGTTTTAAAAATTATTCGCTTTAAACAATATTGAATCTTTATTGCCTAGATTATTGAATAAAAATAATTACAATATTGCAGGAATCACTTTTGTGTAAATAAAACACTTGTTTCTACAATCGATACGACAGCCAATGAAACTGTTTGAAGATTGTCAGATACTTCACGTATTGGTAGAAGGCAACAAACCCGACACATTGTTTCCTCTGAAATCTACCAAAATTAATTTGTTTTATTTCACTAGCAAGTAGCAACCTGATTCAGTTTCATATCAAAACACTAAATTTACACCTCCAAGAAACAAAACCGTAACTTACTTTTGGTCATTCACCGTGAGAGCGAATTACAATTATAAAAATGAATAGATTGAAAATGAATGACTTTAAACAGATTAATAAACTTCTTAATAGAAATCAATTAAAAGTAAATTACATTTTTTGTGCTCTGTTTCAAATGGCCGAAATATGATTTAATGTTATGATCGTTGGTGGTGTCGAAATTCACTCATTATTGTTTGAACAGGTACTCTAAAAATGATTTTTAAAATTTCACTTTTTTAATTGTATTTTTTTTTGCTTTGCTGCAAAATGTCCAAAAGTGATAAATTATTTTATTCGTATTGAAACACACTCATTGTATAAATAATCACTTTTATTTCACTCGTATTTTAATGCAGTAAAAATTAAATACATAATTTATGAAAATAAACATCTAGTGTATCTATTCTTATGTGAACAGTGGCGGATTACCCTATAAACAAATGGGGCGCGCGCTTGGGGGCTTCAAAAATAGCTTACTTGATTCAACCCATATACTTTTTGTTCAGATTTATTATTACAATGGAACCTCCAATCACACTACCCCGAATTACGCGCTGACTTACAATATTCGCCGCAAATCCCCCAATTGCACTGTCGCATTCCATCGTCGTTGCTACGAGACGGTCGTCTGTACGGAGCATACAGTCAAATGTTGGCTAGTGTCTGTGTATTCAACACGTGCCAGGCTATACACGTATAGCCGGGCGACTGTCTATGTGTTGGGTTTTGGCGCGCTTTTCATTTTATCACTTAATAACTAAATATTTCGTTAATATTTTTTTTTTTTGCAAAACCAAGGGAAATCTTAGTTTTGCATTTTTTTGCGGAAAAAACCAAATCCCTAATTTTATATGAGATTCACTCCCCCAATTACACTACCCCAAATTACAATGTCCCGACTTACGTGTAAATGGGGGTTTTACTGTATATTTAATATTATACTTGGAATTTACTGACGTTTTTATGTCATCCAAAAAACGGGGACCCAAATTTTATTGCGCCTGGGGCCTCCCATGTGCTTAATCCGCCACTGTATGTGGATAGGAATCTAGACACTTATTCTGGACGATCTGAAATACTCAACACTGTTTTGTATAAGCTCACGCCAGTATTTTTAAAACAATTGAATCTATGTTCACGTATGTCAATTTTATCTATCAAACGCGTCACTGCTGTTATCACTGAGTACATTTTTTAACGCATAACATGTCGGGAAAATGTCAATGATATAAAAAAAAAAAAAATGTTTTTACTACCTTATTCCATAGACTACGACATGGTATACGCACCTTGACAGATTGATCAAAGCGACCAGGTATATTACTCTATGAAAACAACAATGAACATAGTCACAGTTAGTATATTTGCTTTATACGAACTGTCAAAAACTAATACAAAAATATTGCAGACCGTCCAAAATTAGTGTCAAGATCCTTATGCCTATTAGAATATCTCCACAAGTATTTGATCCCATCTCCGCACTAGATAATACCAAATGTTCTTGAGAACAACCAGTATTGTCAATAAAGTAAAGGAACTGAATTGTTTCATATTTTTTACGTCATAATATCCTATTTCGCGCACTTCAAGAATTAATAAAAAATTAAGAATCAATTAATGACATTTTTTCTGAAAAACATACATTTTCCTCGATTGATATTATTCGTAAAGACTTCACAGATCTGGTCTTAACTGAGTGATTCATTTGTAAGTATACTTATTATTTTTTGCCTCTGTATTTTATATAATATTTTTATATTTACGTCAGTAATTAATAACCGTGATAAATATTATAATTATCTCAATACGCCATTAATATTTCTATCGCTAATAAATAACAGAACTAAAGTTATTTGGGGCAATCGATGAAATTAAACGAGGTTATCTAGTGAGTTACGCATAAATCTTGTTTCCAAATATCTTAAAAAAACATCTGATAAGATTTTTACTTAATACTTAAGCAACCAGCATACGAACATACTCCCTTTGTTGCTGAATCAAATGTATGGTTTTGTGCAAATAGTAAATAATATTGGCCTAGGATAAGCATAAATCAAATCCGAAGTGGACCAGTAAAGTAATTTAAACTGCCATTTCAATGAAGAAAAAAATAACTGAACCTGAGTAATGTCTCATTTGGACCAACTGAGTACGGGACTAAGAGAGTGATCTCGACCAAATACAAAACAATCTGAACGTGACACACGGGATTTAGCTAAGTGACTCGCCAAGTGATTCCAGTGAGCGAGTTAATAGAAACCGTCTCACTTCCTCGGCTGAAAGGATACCCCTACCACCGGTAGCAAGCCCTTGTTCACTTTTTTTTCAAAAATATTTGGCATTGCAGCTAATATGCTCGACCGCGTTGGTCTAAATGAGAATTTACTTTCGAAAAAAATAGCATATTACATATTTTTTAAACTTTATTACTGCATGCATACTCGTAGCAAAAACGCAGTAACTGCAATAATTTACTGCATCAACTGCATTTTTGCTCAGAAATATCAATTATTTTGGCAGATGATTTTTTTCCACTTCAGATTTTAACAGTGGTTATTCTACTTTTAGCAGTACTATAACTATCAGCTCAGATAACATTCATATTTCAATTTTTAAAAATGGTTGCCTTCTTCCTGGAATGATAGTAAAGGAATATACAAGTAAAACAGAATCATTTCCAGAATTAATATTTTCATTTTATTTTTCATAATAAAGAAAATATTCAATGCAGTATGTTGTATGGTATCTTAATATCTGAATATGTACAAGTCACATTTTGGATCATCAAAATATATTTAAGTCAAAACAATTAATATCGTTCTTTAAAACATTATGGTCCATAATGCTTTCTATGCAAGAGTCTTTTCCATACATATTGTTTTTATTTCACAATTTATATATCACCATGTCCGTTCTAAATGTAGATCAAATTAACTCTCATGGTATTTATATCAAAAAAAGTAGTTACTCAACGTCCTTTATTCAAAAAAGAGTACGGTCTGTAGCTAGGAGAGGACTATTAGTTAGTTTATATTTCTTGCTATATTTAATATTAGATCGATGGAATCTTTGCAACACCAATCCATAAGTCGATTGTAAAATCACTTAATAAAACTGTCGTTCTATTGGCCGAAGATTGTAACTAATCGGCTGCAAGCCCGTCGTATTTAGATTTGTTTTTATATATAACAGCGAAGCACAATCCGTAGCTTGTTTCAACGTTAGTAGCTCTCAAATGCTTCATTTTAAATATTGAAATATAGTAGTGATATTTTTTTTAAGTTTATCAATAAATTTAACAAATGTAAGCAAGCGTTTCAAAATTATCGGTCCATAGAAATATGCTCCTTGAAGAAGCTTTGGATTCAATTTAGCAGCATAATACTAATAAATATTAAGTCAATTTGCAAGGAATTATTTTTGAATTCACAAAGGCAAAGATCGCATCAACTTTTGAATTATAAATATAACATATGTAACTAATTATTTTACAATAAAAACATTTTTTGTAAACAAGTAAACCTAATCATTTTTTGAACAGTTTCGAAAAAATACGGTCAAATGTGATGAAACATATATCTACATATATTCACTTTGTTTTCATGTAAAAATAGGATTGAGTGCACTTTAAATTTATTTTTTCATTGTGTCTTAAAACCATCATAATTTGTTTTTATACGGACCGCTTGAAGAAAAAGATTGTGCATGTCTGTTTTATAGCGTAGATACGGTAACTGTTGTTTGCACGGTAGTGAAGTATGTTCCAATGACTCGTCCTGTTTTGATCTATGAAAATTATGGCCAGCCTATTGAAGTAAAGAGGCGATTACACATCCTTTCAGCTTGGCCGACATCTTAATTAGCTGTATTCTCAAAACCTTTATGTTTGCCAATCGTAAAAAATGGCTTATTTTCTAAGCAGAATGTGCGTTTTAATGGACCACTTGGAAAGGTTAAGCTGAAGATGTATCCGTTAACCGCAGGCGAATGTCAAGATAATTATTCTTTAATCTTCGTAAATTGTGAAATTTTATTCTTTGTTTAGTAAAAAAAAAACGCTTCGAGAAACAAACGTCATGTTTTATGATCGAATATATCAAGTAAGCCATAAAGAAAATTATATAAACAATACGATAAAGCTACATTATTTTATGCAAATAAGAAAATAAATTGAAACCGATTAGCATTAACTTGGTAAGACTACATTGTAATATGCCACAAATAGCTGTATTTTCACTCCACATGAATTATTATCAAAGTCTTCAACGAATCAACAATAAATATTTTTTTATATTTTAAATGACTCTCGTATAGAAAAAATGTTTTCTTTAAAATATGTTTCACGCTATTGTTTATTGTATTATATTATATTTTCGCTGCTAATTAAAATCATTTTCTTTTCTTTTCAGTTTGGAACAAACTTTGACAACATTAATCGAGATGTCGAGCATTCATAGAACTTGTAACAACTCATCTATCCAGTGAAGTCAGTCTTCCACCGATTCTCTCTTCTTTCGGAAGTATTTTTTTCAAAAACTTCCGTACATCAATGCGTCATAAATATCTATAGAAACGTAGGCGTTGAGTTTTGACAAATCTGTCAATGTTCAAATCATCACAGATATTATTAAGCTCATGATTACCCCAATACCCTTGACTTTGCAATCAATTGACTTTGTTCAGAGCAGTAAGAAAATACGTAAAATATTTTTTCTCGTTCAATCTTCTGAATGTACACATAGTTTTTCAGATCAATGTTCTTTAAAACACAATTAAACAATATTCATAACTGGATTACACAATTTTATGATAACATTGAATAATTAATAGAAGGAATGCAAATCTCACAACGATCAATCCGGATGAAAAGATTAAAACAATATCACATCGTATTAAGACCGAAACAAATCGTTAATCCGCTAAGCTGTAAGTATCATATTAAATAGAGCAGAGGTTGGAAATATAAATTAAAACAAATTATATTCCAAAATTTCTTCATTTAGGTTTTCCACATGGAGAAGCTCTTTCGTGTATTTTTTTTATATAAATACAGTGGAACCCTGATCTACCTTTCTCGCATTGTTCGTTTTCCCGCATGGATCGTTTATTTTTCAAAGTCCCGGCCAAATACCCATAAGAACAATGTAAAATAATCCCGCATTAATCGTTCCCCGATTTACCGTTTTCCTCGATCTATCGTTTAAATATTTTGGTCCTGTCACAAATATTATCTCGATTGACCGTTTTCGTTGAATATTTCTCGTAAATAGTCTTGCCTCGCATCTCGTTTCGCGAATTTTTCTAACTCAAAAGTCAAAACTATAATGCTTAAATGAAGAAAACTAGAACACTAACTGAGAAACTGAGAACAATTTAAGAATTTGAAAAAATCTAGGAGAAAAACGAGTCGACATTTATGTATTTAGCAAAAAAAGGGTGTTTGTCAAAGTTTAAATACCAAACTATAAATAGGCAACTTAGTATGTATTAAGCAATTAAAGAATTAATTTATATATTCTTTAATAAACGTCAAAGATAATAAAAGAAATTATTTTAAAATTAAACAATTTTTGGTATTATTTGAGATTTCCCGCATTATCGGTTTCCCGTATTATTCGTTGATTTTTTAAGGTCCCTTGGAAAACGTAGAATCGGGTTTCACTGTATAGTGATACCAAAATAATAAAATTATAAATGAAATTTAGACTGGGAAAAAAATCCTTGCTGTTTAATAGATATTTTTGATTTGATCTTGGTTTTAAAAATTAAATTCAATCATTATTTTATTAATATACTTCTTAGCTACATCGCTGTGCATTGGTTAACGTTAATGGCTTTTTTTACATATCTCATGGACTTAAACCTCAGTTTGAACTGCATTTTTTCAATCAATTTATCGGTTTCTGTTCGGAAGCATGGATGTTTTAAAATTCTTTCCCGCTCTTCCAATCCTAAATTAACAGGGCGTAGAAAGAAAAATTAGCTAGGCACTAGAACTGTTTTAACCTTACATTGTGTATCTTTACTCTCTTCAAAAAAGATACGTTGATAAATAAAGTAACTAGAAATTCTCGTAGAAAAAACTTTTGTTATGAAACCTTCTTTTAAGCGACTTGAAAAAATGCTTGTTTTGTATTCGATTCCTCTAATACATACCGTAGCTTACTTTTTAGCTAAAGAGACACATAAATTAATAAAATTAAACGGCAGAAGACAAATAAAATAATACTGATACAAATTATCCACCATCGTGAAAAAGTATTATCTTGTGTCATAAGTCGTTACGTATTTTTAATAAACGCAAAATATGTTATTATCTTTTAAAATTGAAGCTATTTTAAGTATTTTTATTTATATTGAGTGACAAAAATGTATTGGTTTACTCTTGGGTGTTTTTTTTTTCTTTTTCCAACCCTATACAAACAATGAAAATTGAGATTAAAACAGTTTTGATACATAATATTGTTTAAAACCAAACAAAGATTTAACGGAAATATGACTTTTTAAGACGTGTTTTGCAATAAGCATTAATGAGATAAAATATAAAAGTGTCAAATTTTGTTTTAATTTGTTTTTTATATAAATTTGTATTGTATAATTCGAGTGATTAAAAGTTAAAAAATACTAGTTATATTATCAAATCAATTCTAAGATTAATGGAATTAAAGGTTTTTTAATGAGTATAAATACATCCAACAACGTCACATGTATTTAAGAACGTTGAGAAACCTTTTATAATTGTACTTCTTTAAAGTTACGCACAAAATACGCAAAGTCATTTGAGATAACCAATAATTTAAAAATAAGAAATAAGTAATTCTCTTAACAAACAATAATTGACAGCATAGACCGCGGGCCGTAATTTGTTCAGTTCTTATTCTATTAGAACACGCAATGATAATAAGCTTCAAATATTTACGATTTTTTATGTTGTAACAATATGATTCCGTCCGTACACATTGTGTATTTTGTGATAATATGTTCTAATATTGGTAATTCAAAAGAATTTAATAACGCGAAAACTCCCACGGTTTTCAATAATATTACAGCGCGGGTATTGCTTTCATGTCATTTTGTTAAGCCATTACGGAATATCACTAAATCATGTTTTTTTCCAAATTTATTATCTAGAAGAAATATAAATATATTAACAACTCATTTGATATCAAAATACAATTTACGAATTCCCACATGAAATATCGAGTTCATTTACTTGCGACATACGTAATATATTCAATAAATTAACGATTTTATTTTTATTGATGTGATATAATTTAATTCGCAGGTGTTTTTTTTCCGATAAGAATATTTCCATGAAATCATCGCCGCTTCGTCAGCGGAGTTTTGAACTAGTTTAAGTCACCTTTTTTATGAAACGCGTTTAATAAAAAATATATTTTACTTTCCATTTTCATTGCATCTATTTTCAAATCGATTTTTTTGACTGCCTGTTTTTACTTACCATATCCCTCGTTCAGTCGGCTTCGTGGCGTAGTGTTCAACGTTGTTGGCTTACAAGGCGGATTTCACATTCATCCTTCTTTAATCGACTTATCGATTTCTTTTTGAAAACATGGGTGTTTGTGATGTCTAAAAATTCCCTTCTACCATTCCGATCCTTAAACTATAGGATGTAGCTAGAGCGACTAGTAAATCATTAGTCCTGTCCTTACCTTATCTTTATAGTTTTACTACTCTCTGAAAAAGAGAGGTTGTGCAAAATAATAACGAATACTTTTTGAAAACAGTTATGTTGAGATACCTCCATTAGGAGGCTTATTGCTCCACATTGCGAGCAGACATAGATTAAAAATAATGTTTTTTTTTTCTTATAATCATGTTACCCTAAATGTGATTAACAAATACAAAATCATTAAGAGACAACACGCATTTCATTTAATACTTCTTTACGCTCAACTCTAATGTCGTTGTTTGTAGAGTTGCGAACTTTACATTTTAGCTTGACTTTATTCTACATAATATGAAATAATTTTCTTCCTGTTAAACGACATTTTCAAATGTTTTCCATAATATTTGTTATAACAGGTTAGCCAGCGATTAAATATCTATTTACCTAGTTATAAACTACTATTTCAAAATTAAATTCTACTCTAGTTTTCACATTTCTTCTAACAGACCAGTTTACTTGAAAATATGATCATTATTAATAATTAAATATCGTTTCTTGGAAGGATTAAGAAATATAGAAAATTACTGTATTCAAATTCATTATCCATGCTTTTAAAACCACACCCACCCTCAGAAAAGTGTACATATATTTCAAGTCTTGTATTTTATTACCTTTATTCGATTAATTAAGTCGATGGTTTCATAAAAAAAAAACAAGTGAATTTCTCAATCTCTAATATTGAATAGGGTAAGTAAATATATTATATCTTCGATAGATTTGGCGGTGGCTTTGTGTAAATTTATTTTCAATATAAAATTATATTTGATAACTTTGTTTTTCCATTTGTTATTGTTCAAAGTGTAACACGTGTTTCGTTTCTTTGAGAAGCATTTTCAGACCATCACAGTGTTTACGAAAATTGATTATAATTCTTATAGTTTAAGATTTCGACTGAAGGTGCTTGGTGGAATTTCAATATTAAATTTGAACGATTCAAATTTATAATTCTTATGTTATAAGTTAAAAAATTAAATTCGGGGTTTGTCCATTTCTACTGGATGCAGGCACAAACTTTGATATTAATAATCCAGGACGTAGGAAGGGAGTAAAATAGATACTTTGATAGTACTAATTATAAACTAATTATTATACATCCATCATGCGTGATAAATCTCAACAGAATTATTTTTTGTGAAAATCCAAAGTTATCAAATTTAATTGTAAAAAAAAATATAATATAAAATTTAGAATAACTTTGATTATTCCACGTATTGTGTAACTAACTGTGACACGTGTTTCGCCTCTTTCAGAGTTATCTTCAGACTTACTATCGAAAATTTTGCTTAAGTAATTATTATATCATAAGTAAACATTACTTAAGCAAAATTTGCGATAGTTAGTCTGAAGATACCTCTGAAAGAGGCGAAACACGTGTCACAGTTAGTTACACAATACATGGAATAATCAAAGTTATTTTTAATTTTATATTAAAATGAACTTCCACAAAGTTACCGCCGAAACCATCGAAAGTATTAAAAAATATATAGGTGTAAAATATAGCACAATCTATCGTTATTTTTCATAACGTTGTTTGATCTGGACCGGTTTCGCTAAAAGGCTGATCACTTTCAACGGACTTCTGTACTAAGATAAATTCGACTTTTTTACCCACTTATTTCAATATAGTCCAAGAATGGCGTGATGCCAAAATAGCTAGTAAAAATATTTCACAAAATTGGTATAACTAAAAACACTAGAATATCCATTAAATTTATTATGAAAAATGTACGTAAATTTAGTAAATTAAGTCGCATTATCGATCAAGAACATAATTTAGACTGAAAGTGAGGTAATTTAAAATTTAGAAATACTTAAAAAAGCTCGCATCATTCCATTCGGCGGTAATTTTTTTCTTTTCCGTATTGATGGATTGCTATCATTATTTCTCTCAAACAAAATCATCAATTTTGTATCATCATAATATAATATCTTTTACATAATACGCACCGCTATCGAATGCGTAATAAAGAGATCAACGTGAGGTCAGCCACGAAACCCAATTTTCGAAACAATCTATGAGAAGAAACGCTGTAAAATAATTATATTGCTGTTTGTAAAATTAGTCTTGTAGACGTTTACCTTTATAGAATACTAATCTGATTTCAAAATCAATGAATAGGTTATCTATTTTGTTTATACCTTTTGTCGGTATGCATTTTTTTTAACCATTTTAAACTGAAGCTGCCGACAAAATCATAGAGCTAAGAACGAACTTCCTGTTTGCTTATGCCAATCGTGCTCTAGTTTCAACCTTACTATTTTTAAAAAAAAAAAAAAAAATCGTTTCATATAATTACATTTAAAATCAACTATGAATTCTTGCAAATTTAAGATGGGTAAACACAAACAACTAAAACAATGCGATATTTTTTGTAGTTGTGAAAACAAATCACTGTTTATCATAGTGACATCAAATTTAAATATTATAATATTTTACTGTTAGAATATACACTTGTATAAAAATGTATATCTGACAATCATACAATAAACTTTCAAGCGGTAAGCCTAGACGTGTTTAAGTTTATATTACGCGTCTTTTACTAGACCAACAATGACAAATGTGAATATATTCAGCTCGCTACATTTTCCTGAATCATAAAATGATCTAATTAAAATCTGAACAAAATTACCAAGCAAAGGTTCAATGATACAAACTTATTACTAAGTGTATAAGTGATGAGGGAAAAAAACTTCGATTTGTTTTTGACGAATGTAAATTGTCAATTTTCTCTTAAATTTCCATCTACCTCTCTTACTTATTATTTCTTTAAACGTGTCGACTTCCAATTTGGATCATATATATTTTAATGAAAAGCATTAATGTGGATTATTTGTTTACGACATATAATTGTTATTTAATCACTCAATCCGTGTTATTTTAAAATCGCGTATAAAAACTGGGTAAAAAAGGGTTGAGTGTATTTAGTCTTTAAAGCAAAAAGTGTTAAAGACACATTCAAATTTGAGAAAATTACTGACAGAAATTCATCACCATATTGACAACTCGACAAAGCATAAGTTTGCAAATACAGTAAAACCCCCATTTACACTAAAGTCGGAACAGTATAATTCGGGGTTGTGTAACTGAGGGAGTGAATCTCTTACAAAATTAGAGATTTGGTTTTTTCCGCAAAAAGTGCAATACTAAGATTTCCCTTAGTTTTTCAAAAACAAAAATTTGGACAAAATATTTAGTTACTAAGTGATAAAATGCAAAACGCGCCAAAATCCAACACATAGACAGTCACCCGGCTATACGTGTATAGCCTGGCACGTGTTGAATACATAGACGCTAGCCAACATTTGGCTGTATGCGACGCACAGACGACCGTCTCGTATCAACGAAAATGAAATGCGGCAGTGCAATTGGGGGATTTGCGGCGAATATTTCAAGCTAGCGCGTAATTCGGGGTGGTGTAGTTGGGGGTTCCACTGTAGTATGCAACGTGATTTATATGTATTATTCACCCTAGAAATAAATGAATCTATCGAAACATCCAACACTGTTCTAGCATTTTTTTTATCAACATATGCCCGTCATGCACGAATTTATAATAAACAAATAATTTGCCTTGTATATACAATAGTTAAATTTTTACATTTCGACAACTGGGTGTAGCATAATTTAATTACCAAAATGCTCTCGCATTAAATCATACATTGCATTACCTCTTCTCGTATATAATTTATTATTATTTTCAACTGATAACAAAAAATAATGAATATTGTTGAACACGATTATTTTATATAATAACTGTGTATCAGAAATACACTATTTTATTTATCAAGCTAAGTGATCCTTGTTAGTGTTCAATAGGTTAAGAGGGTATTTTAGTGTAGAGGCACGAATTTTGGGTGTTTTTTCGAGTTCTGTAAAAAATAAACAATGATTTTTTTTTGCGTACTTTTTTTTTACCATTCGTTTATTTATATTTTAAAAATATATGAAAAATTTAAAAAAAAAATCAAAACTCGAAAATTTATCGGCTGGTAAAGGGAGGGGTCCAAAAAAAGGTGGCGTCCTGACGTACACGATTCCAACCTTTTTGGTCATCTGAAAAAAAAATTAACAGATTCTTAATTTAAAAAAATGCCGCTATAGCCCCTACCTCGAAGAAGTAAAAAAAAAAATTCAGAAAATGGCAGCCGTTTGAAAAAAACATGATTTTTTACGTTTTAAAATAGTAAAAATTAAAATTTTGACGTAAATCTGCTACGGGCTATAGAAAGATGTATATAGAAGGTTCACACAAAATTTCAAATAAATCGGTTTGGTAAAACTTGAGATATTATGTACGTCAGCTTGAAAAAAATAGTTTCGAGAAAAACGCGTTTTGAGTTTCGATCTGTTCCGGTCGGACCAGCTTAGTTGCTGCTTCACTAAAACCGCTGTAACTCAGTAAATAATTAAAATTTTGAAAAATCCTTTTAAGGACATACTTTCAAATGTCTAAACTTTAGAAAAATATAAAAAAGAATGAATCGATTTTTTCAAATTTCTACACTAGAATACCCCCTTAATACGTGAGAATAGTATTTATAAAAAAATATTTTACCATCTACTAACCTTATTAACTTTTGATCTTACCATTAGAAAAAAAATATATTTATATCCACCTCGGCGTCGTTAAAATTTGTGTTTTAATTTTGTTATACATAGCGAACGTGTTTGTGTAAAAAAAAACTGTTGCAGTATAACATTTTTTAAGCGTGACTTGTTAGAATATACGGAAGTGACCGCTGTTTACTGATCGACTTTTCGTCTGAGGTAAAGAATTAAAAAATAACAAAAAACAGAGTCTGACAGCAATATATAGATTTTGTTTATACTAGCTGTAACAAATTATATATGTTGATGGATTGAGGTATTGTTATACCTATGCTTATGACATAGAATTGTTCATTTAAGTTTAAACAACTTGTGCTACTTTTAATTATTTACTACGGGTACCCAAGAAGATATAGTGCTGTTTACAGTATCATTAAAACATTGGTAACGATTTAGGAATGTTTTTAATATCGGGGGTGTCGGAGTATTTTACACATCTGTGCTTAATGCTCCCATCCCAGCCAGGGGTGGACCGTAGGGGGCTCAGAGGGGCTCGCGCGAGCCCCTTATTAAATTTTACTAAGGCTAGCGAGCCCCTTGCTAATTTAAGAGAAAATAATATTCTCAGATCAAACTAGTACATAACTGCAATTTCTGACTTATATATTATCTATGACAGCTTCAGTAAACACAGAAGAACAATTTTAGCCATTTACATTGATTTGTTTACGGTAAATTGCATATTCTTACATATTATGTGTATTAAGTAACAATCGATTGCTTATTTAGGTATTTCATATAATTGCAAAGGAGTGATTAAAAAAAATAGCTCCTTCCCCAGAACACCGAGAATTACTTTCAGATTAAGCGAGCTTCTGGTTAACGCATTGGCTGCCCACCGCTGATCCCATCAGTTATTTTTGTCAACCCTTACGATTGGTGTGCGTTCATTTATTTATGTCAGTGTTTCCGAATTCTTTCGTTTCAAATATTTTAATAATAACAATAATTGAATATTTATTTTATTGGAAATAAATACTGTGTATTTAAATACATTATCACAATATAATGTGTTTCATTTATATATTTATTTCTACCAATAGATACATTTTAATTAACATAGCATGTAAATAAACTTAAGAATTAATGTTTGAGGGGGGTTGTTAAATAATTCAATTAGACAAAATAAGGCAAAGCAGTGCGGCAGTGGGTTATCAATACATTAACAATGGGCCCGCTTTATAGACTGGTTATTCGTGATTTTCTGAGGAACAGGCATATTTTTTATTGTTATTAAATATTAAAGCAATAAAATGTTACAAAATACAAGTATATTAAGCTACGCATACCAATACGCATTTCACCGTAAAATAATTCCTTTTATAAATACTGTTATATACTTTAACCTTTTTAGATGGTAATATACATATGTGTGGTGCTGCTGTGGCTTAGTTGGTTAGAGCTTGCGCTACCGATCACGCAGGTTTGGGTTCGATTCCCGATAAGATTACATTTAATTTGAGAATCATTCAATTCAAAGTTGTGATCGAAGACTGGGTGTTTGTGATGTCAATTCACATTATTTCTTTTCCTTCCATTCTTCTGATCCTTTAATAACTGGATGTAACAATAGCGATTAGTCAACCACTAGCCTTGTTATAGCATTATCCTTCTTTCCCTACTACTCACTTTGAAGTAAGTGAGGTTGAGCGACTGAGTAACAAACAGTTCTCGTAGAAAAAAACCTCTGTTGAGATACCTCCATTAGGAAGCCAGATGCTCCACATCGGGAGCGGACATGATATATATATGTGTGTGTGTCAGAAAATTTATTTAATCTCTGACTTGATCTGAGAGTATTTTTTTTTATTTAACAACTGTCCCACTAACTTAAATAAAAATTAACAAGTGGCTCGCGCAAATCTCTACAAACGCCTTCCAACCTACATCTGCTTGCGATGCTATCAAAAATATAATAACATGGGGCTAGCTAGCGCAAGTCCTTCGGGGTGCTTTTCATTCCTTCCTTGCTAGCGATGGCATCATAAAGATTAAGAAGCATTCATCTAATGTTTTCTTCCTTACTCATTTTCAATTATTCTTGTAAAAATTTCATAAAAGAACATCAATTTGCTTGCATTATGTGTTCAATGAGAGTAAAGATTCAATTTTAGAATTTTAGAAAGATTGAATTACTTGTATGTCGATTGTGGTATTTTATATTAAAATCTCTTAATCTTTTAAACGGTTTTTTTATGAATAAGAACATTGGTTGGCAAAGTACCTGCGTGTAAATTTGATTAAATCTACAATTTTAAGTATCTGTAGACGAGCCCATTAAGCTGCGATCTCTGGGATAACAGCAAAAGTGACCAGCTCTTTAACTATTCAAAACATTATTTTTAAAAAAGGGTATAGAGAAAATTTTGAGATTAGATTTATAGCTAGGATTAGATATGACGATGCTTTTATATCTGTCACGTATAGAGTAGAAAGTAAAAGATTTCATATCATAAATTCAAATATGTTATACGTACAATTCAAAATTCAATATAATATAAAACGTGCTCGCATACCATTGTGTACAGCTTTAAAAAGGTACCAATTCCATCAAGGAAAATCTTACTATTAAATTAACGTAAGTAAATTATTTTACAATACTAAAAAAGTATACGTGTGTTAGTATGACGAAAATATTGATTGATGTTGTGATTTTTTTTTTTGGTTTTACCACGATAATAATAAATGTGAATAGATGAATAGAGGACTTAAAAAGTGATGTGGGACAAGTTATAGCAAAATGGTCCATATTTTCTATTGGAATTCTTCTTTTTCATTTTGGTGCTACAGTCCAGGGAGAACCTTGGCCGTCTTGATCAGTCTCTTCCACTCCAGTCATTAACCTCCAGCACACTTCCTGCGACCCATTCATCCAACAAAGTCACGGTCTAACTCAACGTTTCCTGAAATGCCACTTGACTCAATTCACTTGACTCAGCCGTTGAATAGTATTTTTTATTTTATAATGTTTTAATTTGCATATTGAACTGCTTTTTTATTATTATGAATACATTTATAATATTTTCAATTCGTGGGTTACCTTTTACAACTATTGTTGTCATATAAAGACTAATTAGTTCCAAAAACTTCTAGTCTAATCATATTAAAGAGATTATAGAATCAAACAATCATTTTAATGATTCTATATAATTATCGTTTGATTTAAATACATTTTTAAACAATCAATAAACTTTAATTGATACTTTTCTGTTATATGTACTTATCAATTAACTATTTAAAAAAAACTAACTTAGCCTGACGGAGGCTGGAAATTTTTTATAACGTTTAAAACTGACTCAATTTTGTTATTAGG